>CM062813.1:1178856878-1179097971 GCA_031772625.1 Pinus tabuliformis
TGACACTTGATCAGTTTATGGATATTCTTACCATCCATGAACATGTTGAACCAATTCCCTTAGAAGTCAAAAACTCAATATATGTTGATGTACATGAGAAATTTGGGTCAAATAGCTCTCACACCTTGTTAAGTTCCACCTGCACCGATTTCTCTAGTGTTTCCCGCGCATGCACTGAAATTGACTCTGAGAACAGCGCAGAGCTATGCTCTGTCTGTAAACTATAAACCCGCGCAGGTGAATTCTAGAAAGTAAAAATAAAAAGTACATTCTAGAAACATAGTTGGTCGAATATTTCCCAACTAAAAGCTTCCAGGTGATGACTATTCGAACTATAACCCTCATAAGATGCATCTCCATCCCTTTTCTCATGGTAACCTAATCCTTCATTAAAGGAGGTTCATCCTCTTCTTAGGAATCTAAAACTTCCTCCTCTTTGATCTATAAAGGACTAGAGGGTTGAGGGATGAAGGAGGTCAGAATTCAGAGAATACAAACTTATGTTGTTAGTTTGACATTGGAGACCTTGTCATCTAAGGAGGAGATTGAAGGCATTTGGGAGGGACCTCACAACATCAAGGCGAAGGTTGTTGTAGGTTTTAACCCCGTACAGAAATTACCTGCATACGAATTCTAAAACACAGAAAATAAACAATGCGAGAGCATAACACATAAAACACATATACACAGAGATTTTCCCCTGGATCCCAAAACCGGGACTACCAGATTGATTTTTCATTATATTCCTTTCAATGTTACAATACATATTTATACATGCCAAAGCATCCAATGCCATGGACCGAAAACCATAGGTAGGTTCGCCCAACCTAATATAGGGTTAGTCGTGGAAAGAATATAACACAACCCAACATTCTCCCACTTGTTGTTTTCTTTCCACAGGGGACCACAGGAGAGCTTAGTCATTTTTCCAGCCCTGAAATGCCCATTGTTTCTCTACACCAAGAGAACTTCTCAGAGCTCATAGATTTTTTCAATGCATCTGCAGTATTCTTGAAAGTGTCCACCTTTACTAGCAACACCTTTTTGTCTTCTATCATATCCCTCACAAAGTGATACTGAACATCAATGTGCTTTGTCTTTGAATGATAAGCAGGGTTCTTTGCTAAGAAAATTGCACTTTGGCTATCACAGTCTATCCTTATAGCTCCCTGTACTAACCCCATACTTGAACACAATCTCTAAAACCAAACTGCTTCCTTGCTTGCATGAGTGGCTGCCATGTATTCTGCCTCTGTAGTTGATAGTGCCACTACAGATTGTTTCTTACTCATCCAACACAACCCAACATTTGTAAGGCTCCTCTTATCTTCTGATTAATAAAAATGAACACTTTCTCCCATTTATTTTGTCTTTTGTGAATGATGAATGGTTTGCAATTGTTTATTATATTTATTAAGACAAATTCAATCCCTGATTTCCTTGATCATTAGGCTAAGTTGTTTGGATTATTATATCACATGTGCTTTTGATCCTTTTATGGTTTATGTTTTCAGGTCCTATCAAGCATTGAAGAGCTGCATCAAGTCACAACCAGGGATCTTCATCAGGCATTTCGTGAAACCGGTAAGAGGTCTATCCATTAGATATACTGCTTATAATTCGAACAAGTTCAACTTAGGGAAAGATTCAGTTCATTTGTCATGATTGTTTCTAGTTTCCATTTGGGATCTAGGGGGATCGCTCTTGTCTGCAAGAGGGATTGTCTGGTGTAACACTCTCTTATCATATAGATATAGTCTTCCAAAAACAATACCACAAATTTTAAGTGGAATGAAATCAAGCTCTACCTCATCTATAAAGTTTGCAGTGATAGAAAATCTAAATTTACACCTTTTTGTCACATGCAATTTTGCATTGTCACATATCCAACCTAAAGGATATGGTTTAGGATGAGGAGTTGTTTCCAAATTCAATTTCTTGACAATGTCTTCAGAAATAAGGTTTGCTTGTGAACCACTATCAAATAGTGTATCTATCTTGGTATGTTTTGAAATGAATCTAATGTGGAAAAACTATATTCTTTCTTTTTCATGTTGAGTTTCATTGAGGCTACTTGAAGAACTAGTACTTGCAATAGAGTCCTTACCTTTGAATCCCATGGCTGTGATCTTTGTTTCATCCCTAGAATCAAATCCTAAATCATGTTGTGTAGTTGCAACAGTCTTTTGTTTCCCTTTGTTGTTAAACTTTTTGGGTTTCATTTCAGGATGAAGTTTCCAACAATGGTCTTCATCATGGCCTTCTTTTGAACAATGTTTACATGTGAGTTTTTCTCCCTCTTTCTTGACTGAAGCATTCTTCTTCCCTTTTCCTTTGTCTCCACTCTTAAATGGATTTTTGCTGCCCTCTTGAGGAACATTCTTCCCTCTTGCTTCTAAATGAGTTTTCTGTACACAAACTTCATCTAGTTTTGTAGGGTTAAACATGAGAATTGTGTGTCTCAAATAACTATGCAATCTTCCAATGTATTTGAGTAGAGTGCCTTGAGAGGATAAATCTATACCCAAAATCAAAGATCTTTTTCTAAATTCTTGAGTATAGCTTTGCACATTTTGACCTTTAGCTTGACTAAAGTTTTTACAATCCATAATAGCTTTTTACATGTATGTTAATCAATAAAATTGCCTTCTTATTGCAACAACAAAATTATTCCAAGAGGACCTTACCATGTTTCACCAAATAAGTGTTGCACCTTCCAATCTAAGAGAAGCAAGCTAGATTTTGGTCTCATCATCCTTGATTCTTTGCATCCCACAATACACTTCAATATGACTGTTGGCTTGTATGGGCCTGACCCAGGTTCAGAGGTGATTTAGCCAAGCAAATCCCGATACTACTGGCCCTTTCGGCAACAATCCGCGGAGCGCAGACTGAGGTCTCACCCGAAGTAGTATGGGAGGGTGCTAGAACCAGGTTTCCACACCCTGGGGATGTCTTATGGGCTTCTGGAGGTCCACGGTTTGACCCGTCGCTACGCGCACTTGCTATCCCTTCGCAACCTGTGATGCTACTTCAGCGCAGCCCTACTCGGGGTGAAACCCGTATAATACCCAAGTCCCTTGCTATTTAATATGTTATTATCCGATTACTTAACTTGTTTATGTAAGACTAATGATTATTACAGCATATTCAGTAATCATATTAGTGCGCACGATAAATAAAATAGCATAAATGTAAAGAAGGCAGTTCACAGCAAATACACAAAATTAGGAATCAACTTCTCTTTATTAATCTTCAATCCAGATTACAGACTCGACACCACCCTGCGCACTCAGCTGCAGGGGTCCGCACACTTAGCTGCGGACTCTACTAGGCCTCTGCGCACTTAGCTACAGAGCTTCTTCCTACTACTATGACCCAATACACTTAGACTCCTACTCTAAGCTCGAACCATTCGTATTCTTCTCTCTTATTCTTCAGCTATCTTTACACTTAGGGCCTCACTCTTATTTATACAATCCCATGGTCTGCGGACCATGGGTAGGCCAACATGACTTTACATTACATTACAATATTTTAGGGCAGACAACCCTATGACTTAACTTATACTTCGCACTCTGTGCCCACAATTCGTGGAGTCTTGCAAAACCTTTGACCAAAACCTGGGCTTTGAGCCCCAAAACATGCTGTAGGGGGATTCCATGCCCAACAAGCCCCCAACACAATCATCGTGACTCGTCTCGAGTCACTCTGTTGGTGCAGCGACCTTGGCGTGGAGCCCCTCCAACTGGTCGCGTACTGCTTGGAGGTCTGCGACGCACTGTTCTGTGGTTTTCTGGACCTACTGCATTCTTGCTTCTGAATCATCTGCATCTGAATCATGTTCTTTCTTTGGTACTGGCTTCTCGTGCATGTGTTTATAGTCCCATGCCTTTGTCCGGCTTCTCGGGTCGTGGAGACTATGTTGCGGCTGGTTAGTCAGAGAGCCGGCCCACCCGTGTAGGGTTTCAAGCGGTTGCCATTTACTTTGCCTGGGAAGGGTTCTCCATTGAGTTTGATTAGCTGGACTGCACCTCTGTCTGTGACCTCCTTTACCACATATGGTCCCAGCCAGTGCATTTTGAATTTTCCCGGAAATTTTTCAAACATACTGTCATACAGTAATACTAAGTCGTTTACCTTGAGGGTGTGCAACTTGATATAGTGGTCGTGCCAGGCCTGTTCGTGCTGCTTTTGTACCTGCTTATGAAATCTAGCCAGAAACCATTCTTCCTTGAGTTCTTCTAATTGCGCGAGCCTTTCTTCCAAAGCTTCGCAGTCCGTTGTGCCTGTGAGTGCTGTTATTCGCAGACTACGTACGATGTATTCCATCGGCATCACAGCTTCTGTGTCGTAGACCAACCGAAAGGGTGTCTGTCCCGTCAATTTCTTGCACGTTGCCCTGTATGCCCATAACAAAATAGGTAGGTGCAGGTCCCAGTCGTTCCGATGCGCGTTACATACTTTGGTCAATGCAGTCTCCAATATTTTATTGAATGGCTCTACTGTCCCATTGGCCTGTCGGTGGTACGGCGTACTTTTCTGATGATACACCTTGAACTCTTCTATGAGCATTCTGATGGTTTCATTCAAGAAATGTGTTCCGCAATCACTCATTAAGATTTTCGGATAGCCAAATTGTGTCAACACATTTTCGAACAAAAACTTTGCAGTTGTAGCGGCCGTGCAGTCCTTGACCGGCTGTGCTTCCGCCCATCGTGTTAGGTACTCCGTCGTGGTGATGATGTAGCGCGCACCCATCTTTCCCTGAGGTTTGATCGGGCCCACAAAGTCGATTACCCATTTCTCAAATGGCTGTAGTGTCATTTGGGAATTTAGGGGCATCTCGTCCCTTCATGATGGTTTTCCCGTCCTTTGACATATATCGCAGGCCTTACAATGCACTTTCAAATCCTAGTGCAGGGTCGACCACCATAACCCAGCGCGCAAAATCTTCTGTGCGGTTGCACGTCCTGCATAGTGTCCTCCTGCAGCGCCCCCATGTGCTTCCGGGAGGATTTGACCTCGTTCAAATTCAAGTAGGTATCTTCACAATATCTCATCATTGCCCATCTTGTAGAGGTGCCCCGCGATGACAGAAAAATCCGCCACGCGCACCACCAATTCCTTCTTTTGTTGGATTGAGTATTCCTTCAGTGTAGTCCCTGTTGTTAGAAAATGGATTATATCTTCGAAGTTTCCATCCGCGACGCACACTGCAAAGAGCTGTGCATTAGGTAGTCCCTCCTCCAAATTTGTTGGTTCCTCGCCTGTCTCAATTCGTGACAAGTGGTCTGGTCCTACATTTAAGTGTCTCGGCTTGACTATGACCTCAAAATCATATTCTTGAAATAGTAGAAGCCATCTGCATATTCGCCCCCCCAACATAGGCTTGTTCACCAAGTATTTCAATGCGGAATGGTCGGTATACATCTTGAAATGTCCTCCAAGTAAATAGTGTCGGTATTTTTGGAGCGCGTACACCATTGCCAACCCCTCGCGCTCGGTGGTAGAGTAGTTCTTTTCTGCTTTGGACAATCTTCGACTCGCAAACACGATCAGGTGATCCACACCCTTCGTGCCCTCCTGTGTGAGTACAGCTCCTAACGTGATACATGACGCACCCACATGTACATGAAATTCCACATCCCATTTTTGGAAGACAAGGATTGGAGCAGAGGCCAGTTTTCCCTTCAGAACATCCAAACTCTTCATGTAATCATCATTCCAGCAATATGTAATAGTTTTTTTCAATAGCTTTACCATCGGCGTGATTATTTGGGCATAGCTTTTGATGAACTTCCTATAGTATCCAGTGTGTCCCAAGGTAGCGTGCAATTGTTTAACACTTCGCGGTGCTTCCAAATTTAGGATAACGACAATCTTCGCAGGGTCCACCATTAGACCTTGTTTGCAAACCACATGTCCCAGTAGGTTTCCAAAGGGAACGAGGAATGTGCACTTCTTAAGGTTCAGTGCAATCTGGTGTCGGCAGCAAGTATCCAGCATTAAACATAAGCTCGCTACATGGTGCTTAACTAATCCAAAGATAGTCCAATCATCCAGATAGACCTCCAAGAACTTGTGGATGTATTCTTTGAACGTGGCCACCACGATGCGCGAAAATATAGTTGGCACGTTCTTCAGTCCAAAGGGCATAACGGTGTATTGAAAGCAGCCCCATTCTATTGCGAAGGTCGTTTTTCTCCTATCTTCCGGCGCGATCTTGATCTAATGGTACCCTGAGAATCCATCCATGAATGAGTATGCTTCCTGACTACCAACATTCTCCAGTACTTCATCTATGAATGGTGTTGAGAATGGATCGTGTACACAGGCATCGTTCAACTTCCTGAGGTCTACGCATATTCTTATTTCACCCTTCTATTTTTTCTCCTGTACTACCATAGGACTCACCCAGTCGGATTCTTCCACTGGTTCAATAATTACGTTTGTGAGCATTTTGTCTAATTCGTCGTAGACCTTTTCTTTGTACTTTGGATTCAAGCGGTATGGCCACTACTTAACTGGCTTCGCGTCGGGTTTTAGGGTGATCTTCATCATCCCTAAATCGCCCACGATCCCTTTTAAGTCCGTAATTTTAGTCAGGAACAAGTCTTGGTATTCACGGAGTAACTCAACGACTTTATCGACCATGGCATCATCCCAATAGTCCCCAAGCGTTGCATACTTCGGCTCTGCCTCCGTTCCAATGTTGACCTACTTTGTCTTTAGCGGCGCGATGATATCGGGGTCTTCAAGTAATGGTCTGCGGATCTCGTGAGAGCCTTCTGTTTCTGAAATGTTAATGTTTCATGGGTCCTCATCATCCTCCTCAACATTCACGTTATAACACTCTAGTGTGCTGCTTAACTGTGTCGCCCATTCTGGTTGAATTACTCCCATTGGCTCCTGTGGTATTTTGAAGATAGCGGCTTTTACTGCTTGTAGCACATCGTCAACAATATCCGACCAACGATCCTCGAATGTGAACATTAACAAAAATCCCTCGTGCAAGACATCCCATTCGCCCATACCATGGCAGAGCTCCGTCTCCGTATACCAATTCATGGGTATGATGTCGAGGGTATGGTAGAATAAATGTTCCCATTCAGGTTGTGGCTCTTCCCCATAGACCTTGGTCCATTTCGCGAGGTGATTGCATGGATCATCTCGTCCATCATATTTATCCACTAGCCACATTTGTGGTTTCCAAAATCGTAGGCACATCATTCTTCTGCATCCGCACCAATCTTTGAAATTTCCTTGATGCATACCCCACCATCATGCGGGTGTTGCACGCAGTGCCCACTTCAGCGCATCGAACCGTTGCTATTTTGGTACTGCGTTTTCAAATTTTCTTAGAAATTCAATCACCACTGTTAATCCATCATATATCGATAGCTCCCTTGCCTCTGTTGTCATGCAATGCAATGATCTAATCATCATGTTGCAATTCAGCGTTGTTACTTCGTGCAGTCGATTCTGCCATCGCTCTATCTCTTCGTCTGAATCCAAAGTGCAAGAGCTTTTGCGCTCCCACGAAATCCTTCCGTCTGTAGTCGGATTCACCCAATCCTCTTCTCGCACAGTTATCTTGTAGATACAGTCGAGATCGTCATCACTATCATCATCGTGCACTGGTTCAGTGTATGACGCTCCTTCGGTTGGATCTAGCGGTACTATTACACGTAGTGACTTTTTCTCAAAGATAATTTTGCGCTTCTTCAGATTTATGACTCCGTTCATATCGGTAACCTAGTATATTCCTAGTAGCGCAGGATAGGGATTTCTGTCATCGACAATCTCTATCACTTCAAAATCTGCCTGCATGCTTGCACCTTCAATATCGACTGTTACCCCTTGCAATCTTTCAATGGGAAAAATCTTTTGTTGGTTCACCATTCGTAACTGAATAGGGGACCATTGTAACACGGGTCTGCCCATGCATTCCCATGTTTGCTTTGGTAGTACATTCGCGTCCAAACCTAGATCCAGGATTACCTGATCCATTTCATACTCACCTATTTGCGCAGTCAACCTCATTTCCCTTCCTATGCGCAATGCATGCTTTCCAAGTTTTTGGACCACGCGCAGTTCTCCTAACCCCGCGCACCTAGTGATAAGTTCTTGTAGTCCTTTGACTGCCTTACTGTCGTGTAGCAGTTTCATGCATGTCTCCAGAAAGGTAGTGAGCATTGAAGGATCCATCCCTGGTTCTATTGGATCCTTACTACCTGAAGTGGAGGCCTCCGTGAAGCTCTTTTTAGCTTCCATGAATTTCTCCTTCGCGCGTTCTAAAACAAACTCGGGTTCCTTTGTAGGAGCCTTGCGAACCCACGCACTTTCTTCTGGCTACTTCCCTTGATCATCTCCCATGTTCATACCACTCCTAAGCATCATGTTTACACTCGGGTCTTCTTCGCGTGGTTCAGACCTCATCATCTGTAAATTCTGAGTTGGAGGGGGTTGGAGTACCCCCTTTTCGCGCATCCTCGCTATTAGTGAAGGGCAGCCTTCTGCCTCATGATCAAACTGAGTACAGTACCAACATGATGTCCTTGTCGGGTTTTTAAAATTGTGGGCATAGTGCCCTGGCCCTCCACAATTCTAACAAATTAGTTGTCCTCGACCCCTTCCTGGTCCCATTCCACCTCGACCTCAACCGTGCCCCTGAAACCTAGCGCGCGCTATACCTGCATTTCGGTCGAGGGCTCGCATTTCAGTCTGTACCTTGTAGGCAGGAGTCTGATCCATCATTAGTTCGTAGCTTTGACAGGTGCATTCATCATGGCCTACTGACTTGTAGAAATTACAAAACAATTGTTGGGACGTCTGCGTATACTTCTGCAACAGATGACAACTGTCCGTAGTGTGCTTTCCTCCTATCTGACAGATCGCACACCATAATGCAGACGCCGTGCTCGGCCCTGCTTGTGCCTTCGATCTTAACGACATCGACCCTCCTCCTTCCAAGTAGTTCGCGAAAACTAGACAGTGGTCCTTGTCGTGCCCTTGGCCTTTGCATTTTACGCACCATACTTCCTCGCACGCCTCCATCTGAGGTGTCCTATCCTGTTTCAAACTTTGCATTTCTAGACACAGATTATGCAGTTGTGCATGGATTTGTTGGACTCCCAACCTAGGGTCTTGTATAGGGGTCTCATATAATCTCATTGCCATCTCTAACGCTCCGGCCTGGGTGGAAAGTTTTTGTTGTGACAGCGCCGTCCTTAAGTGTGGCGTAAGTGAGGCCACAAACCATGTGCGATGTTGTGCATCCGTTAACATCATATTGGCTTCATGGATCATACTCTTCAGCCTTTGGTCCAAATCCTAGGGGGTCTCGCCCGGGAGCATCGCGATCTCCTTAAACCCGACGATTGATTGTGTTTCTGATTTTGGCCTGCTAAATTCCCTGTTCAGCGCGGCCTGGATCTTTGCAATTCCTGTGTTCGGGTGGTCATTAGAATGCTTGATATACCATGTTAATGCGTGATCCTGCAGCGCGCTCACCAGCATAGCCTTTTTAATATTATCATCCACGACGCCCTGTGCTTCCCATACTGCTCTTACCATGAACCAGAATTGGTCCGGATCTTCATTTCCCACTCCTTTGAATACCGATAGTTTGATCGCACTCGCCATACTGAACTGTGGTGGTGGCGGAGGTGGGGTGGGTGGAGATGGAGGTGAGGAGGGTGAGATGGGTGGCGGTGTGGGTGGAGGTGGTAAACATGGAATACGCTGCCTTATCAAACTGACCGCGCTTCTCGGAGAAACTTTTGCGAGCTCTTCCTCGCTTTCCCGCGAGGGTGAAATTAAGGGACTAGTTTCCAACTCTTCACTACTTCTGCTTTTGTAGATCTTCCCACTTCGCATAGTCCCAAACATTAATTTATTCGCATAACCCGCTTTTCACATAATAACATCTTAATCCAAGTGTTCAAAGATTTAATATACTTACCTCACAGTCCCTTGAGAAAATGTCGCTCCGCCTCACTGTAGCTAATGGTCGTGTCTACCACGAACTCAGTGATAAATCCTCCTATTATTCGGTCGAGCCAATGGTCCACATCTCATGCGATCTTCTCCCCTGACACTTCTAGTCTGCGCACTAATTCCGGAGTCCACACTATTGGTTTTTCGAGCCTACACCTTCCTTGACTATCTGCTAAATTCGCGATCCACTCATATAGCTCAGAAGGAAAGGAGGTAAAGAAAATTTCATGGATTTCTGTATACAAGTAGCACTCCAACCACTGTTCCTTAGATACTCATGGATTTCTGTTTTCCTGCGCTATGAACTCGTGAATCTTCTTGTCCAACCACTCTTCAATTTCTTTCTTTGTTGGATTCTAGTGGCACGACATTAGACATCCTTTATGCAGATCCCAGTCTCGGCAATGGAACCATCTGTTGGCTTGTATGGGCCTGACCCAGGTTCAGAGGTGATTTAGCCAAGCAAATCCCGATACTACTGGCCCTTTCAACAACAGTCCGCAGAGCACGGACTGAGGTCTCACCCGAAGTAGTATGGGAGGGTGCTAGAACCAGGTTTCCACACCCTGGGGATGTCTTATGGGCTTTTAGAGGTCCGCAGTCTGACCCGTCGCTATGTGCACTTGCTATCCCTTCGCAACCTGCGATGCTGCTTCCGCGCAGCCCTACTCAGGGCGCAACCCATATAATACCCAAGTCCCTTGCTATTTAATCTATTATTATCTGATTACTTAACTTGTTTATGTAAGACTAATGATTATTACAGCATATTCAGTAATCATATTAGTGTGTGCGATAAATAAAATAGCATAAATGTTAAGAAGGCAATGCACAACAGATACACAAAATTAGGAATCAACTTATCTTTATTAATCTTCAATCCAAATTACAGACTCGACACCGCCTTGCGCACTCAGCTGCAGGGGTCCGCGCACTCAGCTGCGGACTCTACTAGGCCTCTACGCACTCAGCTGCAGAGCCTCTTCCTACTACTATGACCCAATACACTTAGACTCCTACTCTAAGCTCGAACCATTCATATTCTTCTCTCTTATTCCTCAACTATTTTTACACTTAGAGCCTTGCTCTTATTTATACAATCCCATGGTCTGCGGACCATGGGTAGGCCGACATGACTTTACATTACATTACAATATTTTACAGCGGACAACCCTTTGACTTAACCTATACTTCGCGCTTTGTGCCCACAATTCATGAAGTCTTGAAAAACCTTTGACCAAAACATGGGCTTTGAGCCCCAAAACATGTTGTAGGGGGATTCCATGCCCAACAATGATGAACCCAATTATCCAATTTCTTAGCATTTACCTCCCCATTGTACATAGGAATTTCAAACTTTATATCAAGCTTAAGCAAAGGATTTTTATCATGTCCCTTTGGAGAATTTGGAGGTGTTTGTGAAAGAGTACAATAAGTAGAATATGAGGATGAGGATGGAGGTGAAGGTGGTGGTTTGTCACCATTCCCTCCATTCCCTTTTGGAGGATTGTCTCCTATTCCTCCATCTCCTTTTGGAAGTTTTGAGCTCTTCCCATACAACCTTGAATTTCTCTCTTCATAAATAACCTTTACCATTTCAAACATCTCAAAGAAATTTTTTCTGAAAGTTCTTTCATCTTCAGAAATCCCTTCAAGAGCTTCTTCATGTGCCATGACTATTGAAGCTTGAGGTGTGTTTGTTCTCCTTGAAAAAATTTGAGATCTTGGCTCCAAAAGTTCTCCTTCTCCTCTTTTAAGATTCAACCTTGTAAGCATCAGAAAAACACTTGCAAACAAAATCAAACCTTCACAATAACCCGTTACTTTGATACCAAAATTATCTATTTATGCAGCTTAAAGGTGATATACAAATTGCAAGTAAAATTTTATGTATTTTGGGTCATGGATCAAGTTACTAAACACATAAACAAATGATTTTTAAACTTAGCTAATAGCCAAAATAGAGACAAAATACCATATCATAAACATATAACAACAAACATGATAAAGGATTTCACCCCTCCCCTCATTACATATCCTGGTCCAGCTTCCAATGCAACGCTCTTTCATTAAGTGGTCAAATTTTTGTTTTCATGGCTTTACAATGCTCAGAATGCAAAACAAATGTCTCCAATGGATCCAGAACTGTTAAAATCACCCATCTGGGCTCGTTCTGCAGCTCATTTGGAAAAAAACTAAGAAAGTTATGCATGTTCCAAGTTTTTGCCAATTTCCATAGCTAATCATCCTCCAATTCTGGTGCAGGGTAAAACCCGCACATACCCACAGTATGCATAAATATGCATCCACACTTCTGTCCCAGGTGTTTAACTCTCCAATGGATTTAAAACTACAAACCATGAATGGTTAAGGCCCTTTTATTTTGGTTCCTTTATATCGAAACCAAATCACCCCACCAAATCTCCTATCGGAACCTTTAAACAGGCTTCAAGCCTTTGGTTATGACTTTGTTAAAATCTTCCTTTATAATCCTTCTATCGGAATTAAAAACCCTTTAGCAATGCACCTTTACATATCCCTTTAACCGTACACACATAACCACCCCTCATAACCTTGGTCATATATATATATAACACATGTTATTATATATCGGCGTTATATCCCTTTATAATCGATTTGTAAAGGAAAATATATACATAACATACCTTTCCATCCTTCGTATGGTTACTGTGCATATACTGAGGCTAACTCCATCACAATCAGCCTTCGCATGCTCCCCGACCTTACCACATATGTGGTTCATCAGCCCTCTAACTCCAAAATGTGACTATCAGAGTCGTTAAGTCTATGCTCTAGCCTTAAAAGTCTCGTGCAACTCTTTAACACAATACAAAGGAGTTACCTTAAACTTCCACTCGAACCATATATAAGACCGGACTTCAAATTTCTTAGTCCCACATTCATAACTATCATCAAGTCCGCCTCTTAGTCCATCACCTTTCTACTGCGCCAATCTCCATTCATCGATTACCTGATACCTCCGATTTCTGCTTCCCCGAGATATGATGGCCGATTTAGTTGTGACCGTCAATTAGGATCATGATCCGACGGTCGACGATTAATCGTGTGATCACAATCGCTCTATTCCAAAGGCTTATTCCAGTCCTTTTTGCAATGGTTTCTACCGATGCGATACGATCAGGACCGTTGATCTCAAGAGATCTAACGGTTCCTGTGCATTCCTTTTTACTTCTCCACTCGCTCCTTTTACTTGGAAATTACGTTGTTTCCTCAACGTTCTCCTTAACTTGGGTTTTCTTCAAGGTTTTTCTCTAATAACTTTAAAAAGGTTCCTCACTGATGTGACTTAATCTCGACCATTAGTCTTTTAGATCTAACAACTGCTGAGCGTTACCACTCCATTTCTTCGTCCGCCCGTTTACTTAGATTTTTGGGCCTTTTCTTCAATTTTGCCTTTGTGGTTCGGTTCTTCTAAAGGTTCCCGTCCTCTATTATTTCACTTTACACTCTCCCTCCCGAGCTTACTCTGTTTCTTCAATTGGATTCTAAGATCCCTAATGATTCCTTTGAATCACTCTCTCCTCCGTGCATTCTTCAGAAATCTGCTTGCAATCCACTGTTACAAGACCTACGAGTTCACACCATAATCAATCATAAAACACGTGATTCATACACTTTCCATATTCGGGAATAAACTCTGAATATATATATGTAAAGCAAAGATTACATTCGAGACTTCTCTGTCTCGCACAGGCCTATTTTTCAATGTCAGTGACCTCCTCTGACTCTGACTCTGCCCATAGGCTGACATATATGCCAAGAGTTCTGTTGAACTATCCTGGTTTGACTCCTATATCCACTGAACCGACTCATAAATCTATTGAACCGACTCCTAGATGTACTATATCCTCTATGTCCACTTCTATTCTCCATGTAATGCCTAAAAACTCTCTCTCACTCCTAGAATCGTGAACTGTTCTAAGAGTCCTAATTGACTTTAGGCTCTTTTGTCATTATTTCCACTCATGTCCTCATTTATTCGAGAGCACTTATAATTTCCTCTCATATATCTAATTAAATCACTTAAAGGCCTAGATATTACATTAACTTGAGACTTAGGAAAACTATTTCCTAAAATTACGTGACCCCCCTATGTCTATTTATTTACAATTATTTTCTCTTAGGTGAATGCTCCTGCATTAGACTCCCAAAGTAGAAAATATTCATGATCTCCTGATCATGTGTCTTCTGGTCTTGGTCTTCCTGGATCCCACACTTTGTTCTGTAACTGTCCACATGCTTTGTTCCCTTGTTGCTGCTGCATTTCTGCTGTCTTTTGCTCCATCTTCTTCTTCTTGTCAATCAGGTTCAAGTTCTGATTGATCTTGCTTCCTGTTGCTACTATTTTTCTCCATTTGAACTGCTTCATCATCAGTTGCCACATTTCTTCAATTTCTGTTTCCAATGCATCCTTAGACTGGTCCATATTCTACTGCTTACTTCTGCCTCCTTCTCTTTGTTTCAAGTTGTTGTTGTTGTCTATTAATTGTTTAAATTGTTGTTGGTTTACATTTTCTTCTTCATTTTCTCCTGTTTCAACACTTGTTGTGACTCCTATGCTGACTTTAACTTTGCTTGCTTCAACCTTTGCCTTGGTTGCTTTGCTGACTTCTCTTTTACTTGCTGCCTCCCTATCATCCTTACCCTCTTTCATGATTGAATCATGACTATTCAGCACTTTCTCCAACAAATTAACTTCTCTATTCCATGGATTGAGTTCTTCCATAGAATTCTCTTCTTTCACTTTTATTTGGTTGTTCACTTGTGCCAAATCTCCTCCAGCAATTGCAACAAAACCTGCATTCACAAAACACTTGTTAAAATTAAAAACACAAAGTTGTTGTGCCTTGTTTTCCTTTGGCAACAATTCAGTTTGCCGCTCTGTTTCTTTCTCCTCTGTCAACACATCAGTATGCTGATTTGAATTCTCAAAAGAATTCCTGAGACTGTCAACTAGTCTCTCTTCCACACCATCTGTCCTAATGATGTCTTCCTTCCCTTGTCCACTGTAGTGAACTCCTTTTTCTGCAATCATACTGTCATATTCTGAATTCTCCAGCAAATATTCCAACAATGCAATTTCTTTGTGACACTTTGCCAGTATTTCATCATCACTTCCAATCCTAAGTTCTTTCTGCTGCAATAAATCATTGCTTCTCTCATTTAAGAGACATTCTTCATCCTTGTTATCGAGAAAACTAGTGTCCATTCAGAGCTGCTAGTCCCACTAAGACGGGTAGCTATCTTAGAAACAAACAATTTAAAGTCACTTGTGTTTTCCTTTATGAGATATAGATGAGAGAGAAGAAGAGAGTACCAACCTCAGTCTTTCGCTAGTCTCCTTGCTTGTTTCCTCTCTCCCTTGATAGAGCTTTCGCCACTCCTTTCTCACTTGTCCCGCTTCAAAGAACACCTGTAGAGTCAAAGCAGCAAAATACCATCAAAGCATAGAGATCTATAACCATAAACAATATAGGATTAGATGTATATTAACCATACAAATGCATATACCAATACAAGATTCAGAAATATACAAGAATATGGAGGAAAACTCAAATAGATTTATTGATAAAAGTAGTAGAAGAGAGGATTACAACCAAGCTTTCTGATCTAGCGCCATCCTCCCAGCATGAAAGCCCTCTTCACCTCATGAAAAGCTTAGATCGCCCAACAATACAATGTTTCACAGAGAAACCAACAACACTTCCTTACAAAATACAAAATTCCAGCCCCCTGGATCTCTGGGATGAGGGATCCATATATAGATATTTACAGGTGGGTGAGTCAGCTTCTGGGATTTTGATTAGTGTCATTTCTCTGATAGTTCTTGGTTCCACTTGGAGATTTCATGATCTCTTACTCATCCCTGGGCGAATTCAAAGAGGCAAGTGTCAAATGAGCAGTTTCTAGAAGATTCTTTGGGTTTCCACCTAGCAAACTACCTCTGCCATTTGTCTGCTCTCGCTCATCGCACCCTACAGAAGGGATTTTCAGTATGCATCACACTTTTTTCATGTGACAGGTGAGATGCATCGCACCCTCAGCATGGAGCAGTCTGTATGGTCCAGTTTTGACCAGTTCTGAGCAGTTTTTCAAGGAGAACTTCTGGGAAATGATGTAATCAGCTGACCTTGTTCCTTTAGGGTATGAAACAACACTTTTAGGGGCTTAGAAGCCCTTGGTTTATGGACATATGTGATTGGGGTTGCAGTGCCCAAATATGTCTATAACAGTTGCCCCCTAAAGCATGAGGTCGTAAATCTTCTGATGTCGGGTGAAATGCTTTATCATGAGGATCCGAGGTTTTTCGAACTGGAAGGTGACCTGTAATAAGATACAATACAATACATTATCTTCATAACATTTTCATGATCTAGCTGAGGCGGGCATTCCCATGCTTAGCTTTATAAATTCATTTTCATGTACATAGGACAGACAACCGTCTATGTGGCAGACTGATGATTCTGGTAGAGCCATCATCCCTTAGCTTGGATGATTATCTGTGCAGCTATGATGTACATTTGATGTCTTTATTTTCCTGAATATATCGCAGCCCGGATGGATGAAACTAGATTCAGGGTCTTCAAACTCGTTCAATCTTCGCCCGAAGTACAAGTCGATCCATGTGAAAAGATGTTCTGGTGTCAAACATGGAAAGACATCGCCTGATTACTAGCCAATGATGTAAGCTATTAACAGGTGCGAGAGGAATCACCGATAATGATAATGACCCTCAAGGTACTGCAGTACAATTCACGCGGTGTGAATACATGAGTCGATGTCGAACACCGCGCAAAATCTTTTGGTCGAAGGCCATTGATGTAAACCTGTCGCCGGAAGTGAGAAACTTACCATTGAGGCATGCAAGCTTCAAAGTACTGAAAGGGTTGTTCCTAAGTCGAATTCTTGGATAATGAGCTGATGTCGACAAGAAGCGACCCACCGTAGGAGGGCCTTAATGAATCCCACATCTACGACATGGAATGGAACAAATGATTTTGTGGAGGTGAAAACGATTTGATGATACAAGGTTCAGGGCGGCAGTCATGAAAGAATGGAGCGTAAAGGTATTACAGAAGATGAGGCATAAGCTGGGTTGGTGAATTCCCTAAGCGACTTCTCTTGAACATATTGGCGACACTGAAATGGATTGGTAGCATAAACCCCAAAAATGGATGGTACGGAGGACCAATCGTGATATGACCGGTGAACGAAATAACCCAACCCGACTCAATCATGGTGATGGACTGAAAGTGTCATGTTCAAGAGCGACCTGCTACCAATGAAGTTCTTCAAGTTTTCTTCCCAATTTTTCCCCAGCGGAGTCACCATTTTGTTATCGGGAAAACTAGTGTCCATTCAGAGCTGCTAGTCCCACTAAGACAGGTATCTATCTTAGAAACAAACAATTTAAAGTCACTTGTGTTTTCCTTTATGAGAGATAGATGAGAGAGAAGCAGAGAGTACCAACCTCAGTCTTTCGCTAGTCTCCTTGCTTGTTTCCTCTCTCCCTTGATAGAGCTTTCACCACTCCTTTCTCACTTGTCCCGCTTCAAAGAACACCTATAGAGTCAAAGCAGCAAAATACCATCAAAGCATAGAGATCTATAACCATAAACAATATAGGATCAGATGTATATTAACCATACAAATGCATATACCAATACAAGATTCAGAAATATACAAGAATATGGAGGAAAACTCAAATAGATTTATTGATAGAAGTAGTAGAAGAGAGGATTACAACCAAGCTATCTGATCCAGCGCCATCCTCCTAGCATGAAAACCCTCTTCACCTCATTAAAATCTTAGATCACCTAACAATACAATGTTTCACAGAGAAACCAACAACACTTCCTTACAAAATACAAAATTCTAGCCCCCTAGATCTCTGGGATGAGGGATCCATATATAGATATTTGCAGGTGGGTGAGTCAAATTCTGGGATTTTGATTAGTGTCATTTCTCTGATAGTTCTTGGTTCCACTTGGAGATTTCATGATCTCTTACTCATCCCTGGGCGAATTCAAAGAGGCAAGTGTCAAATGAGCAGTTTCTAGAAGATTCTCTGGGTTTCCACCTAGCAAACTGCCTCTGCCATTTGTCTGCTCTTGCTCATCGCACCCTACAGAAGGTATTTTTAGTATGCATCGCACTTTTTGCATGTGACAGGTGAGATGCATCGCACCCTCAGCATGGAGCAGTTTGTATGGTCTAGTTTTGACCAGTTCTGAGCAGTTTTTCAGGGAGAACTTCTGGGAAATGATGTAATTAGCTGACCTTGTTCCTTTAGGGTATGAAACAACACTTTTAGGGGCTTAGAAGCCCTTGGTTTATGGACATATGTGATTGGGGTTGCAGTGCCCAAATATGTCTATAACAGTTGCCCCCTAAAGCATGAGGTTGTAAATCTTCTGATGTCGGGTGAAATGCTTTATCATGAGGATCCAAGGTTTTTCGAACTGGAAGGTGACCTGTAATAAGATACAATACAATACATTATCTTCATAACATTTTCATGATCTAGTTGAGGCGGGCATTCCCATGCTCAGCTTTATAAATTCATTTTCATGTACATAGGACAGACAACCGTCTGTGTGGCAGACTGATGATTCTGGTAGAGCCATCATCCCTTAGCTTGGATGATTATCTGTGCAGCTATGATGTACATTTGATGTCTTTATTTTCCTGAATATATCACAACCCAGATGGATGAAACTAGATCTGGGGTCTTCAAACTCGTTCAATCTTCACCCGAAGTACAAGTCGATCCATGTGAAAAGATGTTCTGGTGTCAAACATGAAAAGACATCGCCTGATTACCGGGCAATGATATAAGTTGTTAACAGGCGCGAGAGGAATCACCGATAATGATAATGACCCTCAAGGTACTGCAGTACAATTCACGTGGTGTGAATACATGAGTCGATGTTGAACACCACGCAAAATCTTTCGGTCGAAGGCCATTGATGTAAACCTATCGCTGGAAGTGAGAAACTTGCCATTGAGGCATGCAAGCTTCAAAGTACTGAAAGGGTTGTTCCTAAGTCGACTTCTTGGATAATGAGCTGATGTCGACAAGAAGTGACCCGCCGTAGGAGGGCCTTAATGAATCCCACATCTACGACACAGAACAGAGCAAATGATTTTGTGGAGGTGAAAACGATCTGATGATACAAGGTTCAGGGCGGCGGTCATGAAAGAATGGAGCGTAAAGGTATTGCAGCAGATGAGGCATAAGCTGGGTTGGTGAATTCTCTAAGCGACTTCTCTTGAACATATCGGCGACACTGAAATGGATTGGTAGCGTAAACCCCAAAAATGGATGGTACGGAGGACCAATGGTGATATGACCGGTGAACGGAATAACCCAACCTGACTCAATCATGGTGATGGATTGAAAGTGTCATGTTCAAGAGTGACCTACTACCAATGAAGTTCTTCAAGTTTTCTTCCCAATTTTTCCCCAGCGGAGTCTCCATTTTGTTATCGGGAAAACTAGTGTCCATTCAGAGCTGCTAGTCCCACTAAGACGGGTAGCTATCTTAGAAACAAACAATTTAAATTCACTTGTGTTTTCCTTTATGAGAGATAGATGAGAGAGAAGCAGAGAGTACCAACCTCAGTCTTTCTCTAGTCTCCTTGCTTGTTTCCTCTCTCCCTTGATAGAGCTTTCGCCACTCCTTTCTCACTTGTCCCGCTTCAAAGAACACCTATAGAGTCAAAGTAGCAAAATACCATCAAAGCATAGAGATCTATAACCATAAACAATATAGGATCAGATGTATATTAACTATACAAATGCATATACCAATACAAGATTCAGAAATATACAAGAATATGGAGGAAAACGCAAATAGCTTTATTGATAGAAGTAGTAGAAGAGAGGATTACAACCAAGATGTCTGATCCAACACCATCCTCCCAGCATGAAAGCCCTCTTCACCTCATGAAAATCTTAGATCACCCAACAATACAATGTTTCACAGAGAAACCAACAGCACTTCGTTACAAAATACAAAATTCCAGCCCCCTGGATCTCTGGGATGAGGGATCCATATATAGATATTTGCAAGTGGGTGAGTCAGCTTCTGGGATTTTGATTAGTGTCATTTCTCTGATATTTCTTAGTTCCACTTGGAGATTTCATGATCTCTTACTCATCCCTGGGTGAATTCAGAGAGGCAAGTGTCAAATGAGCAGTTTCTAGAAGATTCTCTGGGTTTCCACCTAGCAAACTACCTCTGCCATTTGTCTGCTCTCACTCATCGCACCCTACAGAAGGGCTTTTCAATATGCATCACACTTTTTGCATGTGATAGGTGAGATGCATCGCACCCTCAGCATGGAGCAGTCTGTATGGTCCAGTTTTGACCAATTCTGAGCATTTTTTCAAGGAGAACTTCTGGGAAATGATGTAATCAGTTGACCTTTTTCCTTTAGGGTATGAAACAACACTTTTAGGGGCTTAGAAGCCCTTGGTTTATGGACATATGTGATTGGGGTTGCAGTGCCCAAATATGTCTATAATAATCCTCCTTTACTTCAGAGTTTTTATCTTTCGAAAGATACTTCCCCATACTTCTGACAGCTTCAAAAGATTGCTCATCCTCTACATAACACTCTTTTTCTAGTGTTCTTTCTCCCAAGGTTAAATCCTTTGCATAGGTTCCTTCCTTCTTAACATCCTTTAGTAGATGTCCTTCTTCCTTACTGACTGTCTCAACAGTTTCCATGGCTATTTCAACTGTGCCTATCATCATGGTGAATTGATGATCCTTTACTATGTTTTCATCTAACATAGTCTCTTTTCCAAGCTTGCCTTAAATCTCTTGTTGTTGACTTTCTCCAAGAGCCATCCTTGTCTCACCATCTGCATTATCATTCTCTTGCATTTGTTCTGCATCCATAGACAAACTATCAATCTTAAAAACAATAGACTCTATGGTCCCACTGGATGGTTCAGCCATCATATCTTCTTGTTGTTCTAGATCCTTCATATGATTCAGAAATTCTTCGATAGTCTCTTCTTCAATCTCTTCAAGCCCTTCACTTGGTTGCTTGATATCTTTCTCTAGCTGTATATGAGATCTATCTATCTCATCTTCTTCCAAAACAGAATTTAGATTCTGCTGGTCTTCTTCCTCTTTTATGACAATATCAACAAATTGTCCTTCTTTACATGTTTCACCTGCAAACACACATAAATTGTCAGTTTTAAAATCATGTGACCCTTTGGCCTTGTCAAGCTAGGCAGTAACTCCTCAACCAAAAATTGATTCGTATTTATTCCTTCAGGTAGGTATTCATTAAATACATGAGGGAGAGACTATTCAGTTCATCTCCCGATGACTGTTCATATTACTTATTTATCTATTTACATTATATTCACCCAATCATGAGGATTAGGTGTCAACATTCCCCCCCTTAATCTGAAGGGATGTTGGTGAGTCCAAGCATCATTCTGAATCGTTCAAGCTTTTCTCTTCCAAGCGCTTTGGTGAAGATGTCTGCAATTTTCTCATTTGTGGAACAATTATGGAGATGGATTGTTTTGGCCTCAACATGATGTTGAATCAGATGATATTTAGTATTGATGTGCTTCGTTTGATCATGGAACTTTGGGTTCTTGGCCAACTTTATTGCAGAGGTATTGTCAATCATGAGTGGAGTTGATTGTACTTGTTTTACCTACAAATCTTCAAGAATTTTCCTGAGCCACACAATTTCTTTTGTTGCTTCAGCTGCTGCCACGTATTCTGCTTCTGTTGTGGAATCTACTGGAACTGATTGTTTGTGTGATCTCTAGGAGACAGCTCCTGATCCAAGACTCATAGCATATCCTGAAGTAGATACCCCAGTTTCTTTATCTCCATAGAAGTTTGAATCAGAGTATCCAATCAAGCTGAAGTTGTCCACCTGTGTATACTTGATTCCAAAGTCTTGAGTTCCCTTCAAGTACCTTAGAACTCTTTTTGTTGCAGATCAATGTCCCTCACAAGGCTTGTGCATAAACTTGGAGAGGATTACAACAACAAATGAAATGTCTGGTCTGGTAGTAGTTAGGTAGTTGAGACTTCCTACAAGCTGTCTATACTTTGTTGCATCCTCAAAGTCTTTTCCTTCTATAGATGTGAGCTTTAAGTTTTGTTCCATTGGAGTAGTAAGAGGATTGCACTCTGTCATGCCAAACTTGTTCAACAAATCTCCAATGTATTTCTTTTGAGAAATAAATATGGACTTCGGATGTTGGGTTACTTCAATGCCAAGATAGTAATGAACATAGCCCAAATCAGTCATTTCAAAACTTTTCCACAATTCCTTCTTTATGGATGCAATGTAGTTTTCATTGTTCCTTGTCATCAAAAGATCATCTACATATACCACAAGATATACAACTGTTTTTCCAACTTTCTTGACAAATAAAGTTGCATCATCAAGATCATAATGTTTGAAATTGAGTTTTAGAAGATGCTCAGTTAGTTTTTCATACTAGGCTCACAGTGCTTGTTTGAGGCCATACAAGGACTTCATAAGTTTGCATACTTTATGTTCATGTCCTTTCATAGCAAATCCTTCAGGCTAAGACATAAAAACATTCTCTTTTAGATCTCCATTTAAGAAAGCAGTTTTTACATCCATTTGATGGACTTTCCAACCTTTCTGAGCTGCTAGTGCAAAGAGTGTCCGGATGGTAGCCCATTTTGCTGTGGGGGAAAAAGTCTCCTCATAATCGACCCCTTCCTTCTGTGCAAAACCTTTTGCCACAATCCTAGCTTTGTGCTTGTCAAGTGAGCCATCAACTTTATACTTGTTCTTGTAGACCCACTTGCAGCCAATTGGTTTGGTTCCTAATGGAGGATCAACTAGCTTCCAAGTGTTGTTCTTTATGAGGGCATCATACTCCTTTTGCATTGCTTCTTTCCATTCATCATGAGAAGCAGCTTCTTTGAAGGAAGTTGGTTCAAAATCTGTAGACAAGTTCAATTCACAATCATAAGAAACATCCATATCAACAGGTGAATTAGAGTCATCCACATTACCTCCATTTTGCTGGTTTGAATTTCTAGTTCCTATCTTTCCAACCTCATCAGGATGAACACTTTCAAGTGTCTTTGTCAGCCACTTTGGGGGACCTTTCTCAGATGGCCCAGGCTGCTCCGTTGATTGAGTTGGGACTGAATCAAGATTGAGTCTCCCAATTCTATCAATCACATCATTTAAAGCATCATCTGTTGTTGGAGTTTCATGCGGGGGAGAGTGTTCTTTAGAAGAAGATTCCACATGTTGATCTAGTATAGGAATCCCCCCTTCAAGATGTGGAATCTGATTATCAAATTCTTGAAATGATTTTTCTTTTGCGAATCTATCCAAGCGATTAAGTTGCCACTCAACAACATTGTCAATTTTGGATGATTCAAGAAAAATTACATCTCTAGATACAACAAACTTTTTATTTACTTCATCATAGAGATGGTATGCTTTGGAGGTGTTTGAATACCCCAGGAAGACACACTTACAACTTCTAGCACCAAGTTTGTTTCTATGTACCTTTGGTATCAAGGCATAACAGGTGGAACCAAAGACCCTGATATGCTTTACCGAAGGAACATGTCCATACCACATTTCATAAGGAGTCTTGTTTCTAATAGCATTAGATGGACATCTATTCTTTATATATGCAGCACATAGAACAGCATCAGCCCAAAACATTATCTTTACATTTTTGAAGAAGAGCATGGATCGTACCATATTTAAGATTGTCCTATTCATTCTTTCAGCTACACCATTCTGTTGGGGATTATAAGGCACAGTTGTTTGATGTCTGATCCCATGTTGGCGAAGATAGTTTTCAAATTCATTTGATGTGTATTCTTTTCCATTATCAGTGCCAATAGACCCAATATGAGATTGTGCATCATTTTCAATCCATTTATGAAAGTTCTTGAATGTTTGAAAAGCATCAGATTTGTTCTTCAATAAATAAACCCAACACATTCTGGTGTAGTCATCAATAAATGTCATTATATATTTGTTTCCATTTGCAGAAGGAACAGGCATTGGACCACATAAATATGAATGAATGAGTTCAAGTTTTCTATGTGCTTTTGAATGTGAATCATGAAAATACTGTTTGCTATTCTTTCCTAGAATGCAAGCATCACATTGCTTAAGTTTCCTAGGAATTGTAGGCAAACCAGCAACACCATTTTTCTTCAACAAGCGGAGGCTGTCATAGTTCAAATGTCCAAATCTAGCATGCCATAATAAACTTGATGGAAGTGTACCTTCTTCACGATGAGAATTGTATGAGAAATGTTGTGCATGAGCAGAGGTTCCTTGCAGCTTGAGAAGCCTTTCTTCTTCTATTCCCCTCATGACAAGTGAGTGGTCAGATGCTTTTCTTACCTCGAGCTTGCCATCAAACATATGAATGGAGTGACCTTGCTGGCAGATATGGACCAAGGACAACAAGTTTCTCTTGAGCTGTGGGAGATATAGAACATGATGCAGAAGAAAGTCTGGAAGACCAGGCAGTTTAAGCCTGATTGTGCCAAGCCCTGATGGCTTGATTTTTGATTGTTCTGCAAAGTATACTGCTCCATCAACATTGTCAGTGAAATCTTCAAAAAAAACTTTTCTGTGAGTCATGTGGCAAGTTGCTCCTGAATCAAGCAACCAGTCATTTTTCCAAGAAGCAAGTGAAGCATTAAACAAATCTTCATTTACTCCAATGTTACATTGTGCCACAACATAGTGAGCAAATTCAGGTGCTTTACCTTTGTCTATATCATCAGTTTTACCTTTCTATTGGTTTCTTTTCTGCTCAATTTTTTCCCATGGTAGCTTGCATGTAGAGGCATCATGTGATCCATTTATTTTGCAGCGAATGCAGTGCAAATATGCCTTTTCTCCTTGAGAGTGTCTGCCCCCCCTGCCTCTGAAATATCTTCCTCTTCCTCTTCGACCACCTCTTCCTCTTGAAGAATCTTGAGCATGATGCTTTTCTTTATGAGCAAGGCACACAGCCTCTTCAGAAGATTCAGGGGTTGTCTTCTTTCCAAATGATTTCTCTCTTTCATCAAACTTTTTCACAAGAGAGTCAAAGGTGATATCTTTGAGATTACCATTTGCTTGCAATGACTCAAGATAATTGGAGTAAGTAGGATAAAGTGCCTTGAGAAAAGTGATAAGAGGAATAACAATAGGATCATTATTTTGCAGTTCAAGAGTGAAGAGTTTAATCATGAGTTGAACAACTTCAAGTGCAGAATGTGAGTCATAGAGTTCTTTCAGCTTTTGTAAGGCTTCAAAGGCAGTTGAAAATGACGAAATATGGCGACTCACCTCTTCATTTACAGATGCTGTGATTAATGCATAAGATTTGTTGTTCTTGTTTTCCCAAATGACGAGCTCTTTGTCTGAGGTAGGTTGTACTGGTTCATTGTCTTCGTCTCCGACACACACTCCTTTCCACAACTCATTGAAAATGAGGGTGTGTTTTATCATTCGGGACCATTCAGGATAGTTCTCCTTGCCAATGAGAACTATTCCCACAATAGATATGATTGAATGCATACTGTAAAAAAAACTTCTGCTGGTAAAAAATCTGTGTACTGTATTTTAAAAAAATACTTCTGCTGGCAAAATGTGCTTTTGATGTAAAAAAATGTGCTTTTGATTTTTTATTTTAACAAAAGCTCAACCCATATGGTTATTGCAGCAACATTCGACATTTTCTAAAAAACACACACAGCCAGTGAGGCGGTGTGGGAAAACAGTATGGCTACCGGCGCGCATGTATTAAAATGATGTAAAAAATATCCAAAAGCCACAAACTTATTCAACACTGCCTTTTGGAGAACACCCAACAATATTACACAGAATAACACATTCATGCAAACATAATCGGATACATGTTTCATAAGCTATAAGAATCTGCCAAGCACCAGATTATAAGCTTGATATGATGTATAAATTTAATTAAACATCAATTATATCAACGCATCAACTTGCAAAAACTGTCACAAGTTACTCGTCTTCCTGGCTACGCAGCTTAGCTAACTTGTTAGTCACCAGAATATCAAGTTGTGCAGCACGTTCTACAATTGCTTTCCTCTTTAATGATGAAACATTGTGTGCGATTTCAGCACAGTATGTCCTGTTGTGCATCATAAGAAGGTCTAGGTCATGAACATTGTGTCCAAATCCCTGTGGCTGCTCCGGTCTTCCACAATTTCTCTGCAGAAACAAGAGGCAGTGGAACTGATTCTAATCTCAGCCACATGCGTTTGCCACGGGTGAAACTGGGGCCGTCATTTAATGAGGAAGGAAAAATGAAATTCCAGAATGATGATGCTACTCGTAGCTACTAAACAAATACCATTCATCATACCATTCATCAGTCGAACCAGGGCACCACTCGAAGGGCTCTTCAGAGAAGGATTATATGGAGCATACCAAAATTTTCACGCATTAGAGTTCACATTCATTAAAGGAGAGGAACACTTCTGGCGTTGTAGCAGAGGAACGTTGTAGCAGTGTTCAGGCCACTGCGTGGAGCAGCGTTTAGGCCACTGTGTGGCAGCAGTGTTTTGTATGCAACGTTTATGGGCAGCGTATGGACAGTGCTTTTGAATGGAGAGCAGAGGAGCAGAATAGGGAGTTACAAAGGGAATAAAAGCTAAAAAAATGGAGTTGGCTCTGATACCATGTCAGGCCAGGCAGTAACTCCTCAACCAAAAATTGATTCGTGTTTATTCCTTCAGGTAGGTCTTCATTAAATACATGAGGGAGAGACTATTCAGTTCATCTCCCAATGACAATTCATATTACTTATTTATCTATTTACATTATATTCACCCAATCATGAGGATTAGGTGTCAACAAGCCTCACTTGAAGTTTCAGTCTTCATCTCCACTTTCTCCCAGAATTTCTCCTTGTTCTGGTTCACAAATGTACTCTTCCATTTCTAACTCAACTTCCTTGAGTTTTCCCTTCAGCCACCTTACTTGCCTCTGTTGTAGCCTTCTCTGTATCTCATGCCACTTCACTGGCTTCTACCTCAAGACCCAACCTAGTCTCTGGCTTCCCTCAAGCATTCTTCTTAATGCATTGAGTTGTTCTTTCAACTCTGCAATCTCTTTGTCACTTTCCTCTTGACTCATCCTCTTTCTTCATCTTTCTTCTGTTGTGGCTTCTCTCTGAACCTCTATTATGACTATCAGTAGTCATATTCTTCTCCTCTTTCTTCATGAGCTTCTCACTCATCTGCAACAAGCCTCTGCTACAGCTAGTCCTCCTTGCCGCTATCTTACCTCACTAAGCTCTCCTCACTCAGTATTTTGGTAAGCATAGGTCCTCTATCTGGAACCTTCTCTTGAGCAACACCTTTTCTCCTTCTAGGCTTCTACAATTTCTCACTTCCTCTTGAGAACACTTCAGCTGTCCTCTTTGTGTCCAATTTCTTGTTGGATTCTTCAGGTTCACTGCCACTTCTCTTTTAGACTATTCTCCTTACTCTGGCTTTAAGAAATCATCTAGTTTTCCTCTCATAGCTTCTCTTGTTGTCACCTGTGCATTAGTATAAAAACACACATTCTCAATTTAAAATAGAACATAACATATTACCTCTCCTTCAAGACCTCAACATGATCTTGTTTCACCTTTCCACCTGTGCCTTGGATGGATTGTCCTCTGTCTTTTCTCTAAGTCCTCTTTCCTTCAGAACTTGCATTAAGCAATCTTGCTTTCTCTTTCCTTCAAGAAATCCTCAGTTCCTATTTACTCCAAGCCTCTGCTAGAACTGCTACAATCTCCCATTGTAGTCTCTATCATTCATCCATTTAACTTACGCACATTATCTTCTTCTGTGTGCAACCTCCTTTTCGTAGAAATCTTTCCTTGCTCTGATTTCAAACCTGCTCTGATTTCAATTCTTCTATGACTTCAATTTTGCTCTGATACCACTAATGGTGCAGGGTAAAACCTGCACATACCCACAGTATGCATAAATATGCATCCACACTTCTGTCCCAGGTGTTTAACTCTCCAATGGAGTTAAAACTACAAACCATGAATGGTTAAGGCCCTTTTATCTTGGTTCCTTTATATCGGAACCCAATCACCCCACCAAATCTCCTATCGGAACCTTTAAACAGGCTTCAAGCCTTTGGTTATGACTTTGTTAAAGTCTTCCTTTAGAATCCTTCTATCAGAATTAAAAACCCTTCAGCAATGCACCTTTACATATCCCTTTAATCGCATACACATAACCACCCCTCATAACCTTGGTTATATATATAACACACATTATTATATATCGATGCTATATCCCTTTATAATCGATTTATAAAGGAAAATATATACATAACATACCTTTCCATCCTTCGTATGGTTATTGCGCACATACCGAGGCTAACTCCATCGCAATTGGCCTTCGCATGCTCCCCGACCTTACCACATATGTGGTTCATAACCCCTGCGACTCCGAAATGCGACTATCGGAGTCGTTAAGTCTATGCTCTAGCCTTAAGAGGCTCGCACAACTCTTTAATACAATACAAAGGAGTTACCTTAAACTTCTGCTCAAACCATATATAAGACTGGACTTCAAATTTCTTAGTCCCGCATTCATAAATTTTGTCGGGTCCGCCTCTTATTCCATCACCTTTCTGCCACGCCGATCTCCATTCACCAATTACTCGATACCTCCGATCTCCACTTCCCCAATATGTGATGGTCGATTTAGTCGTGACCGTTGATCAGGATCGCGATCCGACAATCAACTATTAATCGCGTGATCGCAATCACTCTATTCCAAAGGCTTATTCCAATCCTTTTTGCAATGGTTTCCACTGATGTGATACGATCAGGACCGTTGATCTCAAGAGATCTAACGGTTCATGTGCATTCCTTTTTACTTCTCCACTCGCTCCTTTTACTTGGAAATTACATTGTTTCCTCAGCGTTCTCCTTAACTTGGGTTTTCTTCAAGGTTTCGCTCCGATAACTTTAAAAAGGTTCCTCGCCGATGCGACTTAATCTCGACCGTTAGTCTTTTAGATCTAACGACTGCTGAGCGTTACCACTCCATTTCTTCGTCCACCTGTTTACTTAGATTTTTGCGCCTTTTCTTCAATTTTGCCTCTATGGTTCAGTTCTTCTGAAGGTTCTCGTCCTCTGTTATTTCGCTTTGCACTCTCCCTCCTGAGCTTACTCTGTTTCTTCAATTGGATTCTAAGATCCCTTATGATTCCTCTGAATCACTCTCTCCTCCGCGCATTCTTCAGAACTCTGCCTGCAATCCACTGTTACAAGACCTACGAGTTCACACCATAATCAATCATAAAACACGCGATTCATACACTCTGACACAGTCAGGAATAAACTCTGAATATATATATGTAAAGCAAAGATTACATTCGAGACTTCTCCGTCTCGCACAGGCCTATTTTTCAATGTTAGTGGCCTCCTCTGACTCTGACTTTGCCCGTAGGCTTACATATATGCTAGGAGTTCTATTGAACTATCCTGGTTCGACTCCTATATCCACTGAACCGACTCCTAAATCTATTGAACCGACTCCTAGATGTACTCTATCCTCTATGTCCACTTCTATTCTCCATTTAATGCCTAAAAACTCTCTCTCGCTCCTAGAATCATGAACTGTTCTAAGAGTCCTAATTGACTTTAGGCTCTTTTGTCATTATTGCCACTCATGTCCTCATTTATTCGAGAGCACTTATAATTTCCTCTCACATATCTAATTAAATCACTTAAAGGCCTAGATATTACATTAACTTGAGACTTAGGAAAACTATTTCCTAAAAATACATGACCCCCCTATGTCTATTTATTTACAATGATTTTCTCTTGGGTGAATGCTCCTGCATCAAATTCGACCTAAACATGGCTTGAGCACCCCAAACACGGAACTGGCACGCAAACCTGGCCTACAATCTCGCCCGACGGGCGAAATTTTCAGACAGTTAAATTGTCCACTAACGCCCAATTTCCGAAAAATACAATCGTATGGGGGTACGTGCCCAGGGGCTAGGGCTAACCACTCACCCCCCTCAGCCAGCCCCCAACGAATTAGATAAGGTTCATATGGAACCGCTCGGAACCTGGGGTTGGTGCTATAAATCCATGCAAGCCCTTTCCAGTTGTCGACGGTGTGGTCATAACATGGGCCATATGGCTAGGGGCTGGCCCCCACTCTGCGCCCTAGGGACTGACCCCTCTACTAACTCTACCTGTAGTCTATGATGGGTCTTGTGACCTGGGGCTGGCCCCATTCAACCTCTATCGATGGTTCTCCAATAGTTTCATTGCACAAAGGTTGTAACCACGGGGCTAGGGCTAAGCCCTAGCCCTTGGTCCTACTCCTTAGTTCCGAGGGCGTGGGGACCAGGGCTGGGGCTTAGCCTCGACCCCAACCTCTAATGTGAATTGCGCTCAACTTTAAATAAAATTCAAAACCCATATGGTTAAGAAACATGGTGGGGGCGTAGTGGTAAAGCGCCTTGGTGCTTGGTGCTTGGTCCTGTGTTTGATTCTCGTGGGGTGCTTCGGCCCCCAACAAAATTTTAAGACACAAATAGGAGGCCACGTGGCATTCAGCAATTGGCCCACATGGCTCTCTCCTGTTGGTCCATCCCAATACTTAGTCACTGTTGTTGTGGTTGTTGTTGTTGTGATTGTTGATTATCGTTATTTTCAGGAACCTTTAAAAAAGGCCTCACAACCAAAAGGCTTTAAAAAATAGTAGTTTACCGGATGTATACCCCAGGAATATTGTACACCCCTCCACGCGGGGGGGTGCGGAGGGGACTTGTCCCCCCGGCGGGGGTTCGGGGGGGCCGATCCCCCCTGGCTGGGGGGTCCGGGGGTCAGCGGTCCCCTGGCGGGGGTTTCGGGGGCAGCGCCCACAAAGCTAAAAATGGATGTAAAATTGCCTTGTAAAAGTAGTAATTTCTAGTCAATCTGGGTCGTTCATTAGGCAGATGATCTAACGGTAGAACTTATGTTTAGTTTAGGGTTTTTTTCCCTAGAAGGAAACCCCTCTCTTTGTATGAGGGCATTGTATTGAGGCTGTGTAACAGATGTGTATTCTCAGAGGGAGAAACAGAGAGGCAAGACTGTGAGAGAAAACAGAGGATATTACAGCGAATCTGCTGTAGGTTGTGTCTCTTCATTTTTCTGGATAATAGAAAGGAAGGACTGGCTGTTCGGTGTGGATGTAGCCCAAACTTGGTGAACCACGTATATCTGTGTCTCTCTGGTTTTATGTGTTTGTGTTTTTCCGCATATTATATGTCTTGCATTTCTCTGTCATATATAATATTTTTCTAACAGTCACCCACCAATAATATTAAAATAAAGTTCTGAGCCAATCAAATTCAATTAGTTTTTTACCAATCTGGATTGGCCAAGTTGCAGCCTGCCATTGGCCCAAAATGTACAGTCACCATGTCAATTCTGCAAATTTTTACCTGTTTGGTAATTTAATCAGAACGTGATATCGAGAGGATATGATATCAGTTTTGAGTGAAATGAGATGCATTGGATTCAGGTCACTGAGATCTACGCACTAGTACAAGTTTCAAGCACTTTTGAACACTTTGAATTTTGAGCACTAAACTAATCCCTTGGATCATCCACCTTCTTAGTATCGCAAATCTAACTGATTCTATCTTCCCAGGGAGTCTTGGGAGTAGACCACCACCCGGTTTCACTTCAAAGCTCGTGAGAATTAGTCCTTATCCTAGCGATGTTCATTTTTTTCTTAGTGTTGGTTAACACATAGAGATAATTTTGGGTATCAAGGGTTAGGTTGATCACCTCCTTATAATATCTTAGCTTCCTTTTACCCTCCAAGTCCTTATCACCCCACAACTTGTCCTTAAAATTGGAGGTAATAGCATCTTTGGCACTATCCTTGCTTCCCATGATGATCTCCTCCTTAATCCCCCAATGGTTGGGCCAAGACTAGGTATTCTTAGCTACCTACGCTTGAGGCAAAGGTGGTGGTTTTGACTAGAGTTAGAAGCAATTTTCGAGAGCCTCTTGGGGTCCATGTTGTAAATCTTCTTATACATTAGCTATCCAAACATAGTCGTACTTTCAATGGGGGACAAGCCAGCGTTGATCAAGAGGATAAGATAGGGAGTATTCCCTTGATATTTAGGTTGTAGGTTATGAATTTCTTTTGAATCATCTCAATCTTTGTCCATGACTTTGGATATACTGCAACCCCAAACTTCACATTTGTATAAGACAATAGGGGTGACGAGAGTCTAAAAGAGGAACCTCTTTTTACTCCAAATGCAAAGATCGACCAACTTACAATTGTTTTCAAGCTCATAATAAGCTTTCCAGCCTCCAATAATCCTTTTCTCGATGCTATAATTCCAGTTGAGTTGATGAGGAAAGTCAATACCCAAATATTTATAAGAAGAAACCTACTCTAAGAAATGGTTATCATAAATGAAACTACCATGGGTGCTCTTTTTGGATTTAATGATCATGACTTTAGTCTTGTCGGTATTAACTGTCATACCCATCTTGGAGCAGTAAACATGAAGAGTCTTAAGCTGCTTGTCTAGGTCATCATGGATTTTTACAAGAAGAATGATATCATCAACATAAAGGAGAAGAGTAACGATTATACCAGCAAGCTCGGTGCCCTTGCAACCTGCAATGTCTAAACACTCCTCTAGCTTATTGATGTATATGCCAAAAATGGTAGGGTGATAGGGGACACCCTTGCTTAGATTCGATATTGCATTTAATGTCTTTAGACCACCCTTCGTTGGTCTTAAGCTTGGCAATGACAGTGTCGTAGAGGTGGATCACAACAATCCTCAGTTCAGGAAGAGGCATGATCTCTTCAAGTATCTCCGAGAGCTTATCTCGAGGAATACAATGTCGAAAGGTTTTCTAAAGTCCATAAAACAACAGAAGAGATCAACTTTACTATTGCAACATTCCTCTGCAATGATCATGAGAGTGACAAGATGGTCGATAGTCAAGTGATGCTACCTAAAACCAGCTTGCCCTTTAGATCTTTTACCATGGTTTTCAAGCCAAAGGCTAAGCTTCTTTTCCAGAATGAGCCCATATAGCTTGGCTATGATGTGGCTAATCATAATGGTCATGCAATTAGAAGGAACACTTTTGTCCCCATTTTTAAAAATACGCATGTTGGATTTTATAATATTAGGGCTTATAATAATTGATTTAATATTTTTATGTAGGAATGGTTCATGAATCTATCATTATGTATAAAAGATATTGATAATTATGTTAATAAGTTAATAAATGTATATAATGGTGAGAGATAAATAAGTATTATTAGTAATAACCGTATACTATTATTATACTATGTTAATTTTGTTATGGTTAGATATTGAAATATATATATATATATATATAAGTATGAATAGTCAATCTCTAACAACCATATTAACACTATACATGTAATAATTATTAATGTGATTGATAAAAACTTATATATAATTGTATATGTGATTCATATACATTTATGGTGTATATCAACTACATTGGTAAATATAATTATGCTAATTTATATAATATTAATTATTTATTTTATGAAGTATAATATTTTACATTTAGCATTAGAAAGGAAGAAACCCTTGTTTACTAAGATGCAAGACCCGCGTTTAATAAGATGCCAGGGGAAAGATTTTTGATTAATTTTATAAATTAATCTGTTTACCTTTTTGTGCATCGAATTTTTTTAATTAATTTTATAAACTATTTATGGACCCTCGTTTACTAAGATGCCAGGGGAAAGATTTTTGATTAATTTTATAAATTAATTTGTTGACTTTTTTGCGAATCAAATTTTTTTAATTAATTTTATAAATTATTTATGGTAGACTTGTTTAGTCGCAGGCAGAGAGAATGACTTCGATTGATTTTCCGATAGTGCGGTCATTTTGCTCGCTAATTTTTGCCCACTGGTTAGTGAAACCAAAAATTTTGTATTTAATTTTATCATAAACACCTTATTCTTTTTCTTAAGATGCGACCGTTTCTTCAAACTTCAAACAGATGGAGACATTTAATTAACCTGGTTGTTGATTTTCTTTTTGAAAATTAACAGAAATGATGATCTCCACAAGACTTCTGAGAATGCTTTTTCATTTATTCAAACTTCAAATAGACGGCAATATTTAATTAATGTGAATGCGATATTTAATTAATTAATGCGGTCTTTCTTTTTGAAGATCTCCGAAAGATTTGTGTAGAAGATCTCCGAAAGATTTGTGATAATGCTTTTTCATTAATTTTATGTGAGTGCAATCAATGCATTTTGATTAATTTTATTTTATGGAAATGCCATATTCTTTTTTACTTTTGCAATTAGTGGGTATTTACCATCATTGTTTCTTCAAATTTCCACAGAAAACTGGGTATTTACCATCATTGTTGATCCAAACTTCTTTTTGGAAAATTATTTTTTTCCTTTCTTTCTGACTTCTAACCCATTATTTTCAATATATGACCGCCAATTTTCAAACATTAATTTTTCCTTCCTGAATCCTCCCTCACGGCGTGATTTCAATATCGACATTTTTCAACTGAGTGGGTTAGGTCAGGACTAGTCAATAGTCATTGACAACTAATTTCAAATTTAATTTCTCTGATGGGTCAACGGTCATTTTGACTATAGGCCTGTGAAATTAGTCATCTCTGCATCCCTCCAAAATACTCGGGCAAAATTTTTTGGCGATGCGAGGCGCTTTTGCCGTGTAGTTGGAGCAGGGGATTCATAATGGTGCGCGGTATATACTTTTTAACAGTGAAAGGAAAGCGATCTGAAAAAATTTTGAGACAACTTTATTCCAAGTTCGATTTTTTTTGAATTCTAAATTCAAAGTTACAAATGTATCTATGGGTCAACGGTATCCCTTGGGTTTATTTATCTAATGGTTCATATTCCTAGGGTAGAATATTATTATAGGGTTTATATATTAATCCTAAGGTTTAATATAAATCCCTTAGGTTTATAATCCATTGGATTTATAATATAAATTCTTAGGGTTTACAATATTAATCATATGGTTTATATTCCTAGGGTTTATAATATTAATCCCTTGGGTTTAAAAATTATTCCCCTTGGTTTATAATCCATTGAGTTTATAATATTAATCCCTTATGTTGATAAATTCCTAGGGTTTACATTCTTAGGGTTTAATATTAAGCTTAGGGTTTACAATATTAATCCCTTGGGTTTATTAGTTTTAGGGTTTATATTCCAAGGGTTTAATATTATCCCTTTGGGTTTAAAATTATTCCCTTAGGTTTATGATATTAATCCCATGGGCTTAAAATTATTGCCTTAGGTTTATAATATTAATCCCTTGGGTTTAAAATTATTCCCCTCGGATTATAATCAATTGAGTTTATAATATTAATCCCTTAGGTTTATAAATTTCTTGGTTTTATAGTATGAATCTCCTGGGTTTATAATATTAATCTTAATGTTTATAATATTAATTTTATGGTTTATAGTCCTAGGATTTAATATTAATCGTAGGCTCTAATGTTATTCCCTTGGGTTTATAATCCCCTGGGTTTTTAATATTAATCCAATGGATTTATTAATCTCTTAGGTTTATAATATTGATCCTAGTGTCTCCAATATTAATCATAGGGTTTATATTCTAAGGGTTTAATATTAAGCCTATGGTTTATAATATTAATCTTACGGTTTAATATTAATCCCTTTAGTTTATATCCCCTTGAATTTATAATAGTAATCCCTTCGGTTGATTAATTCTAGTGTTTATGTTCCTAGGATTTAATATTAAACCTAAGGTTTAATGTTATGTCAACCATGGTCCAACATCGCATTGTGACAAATATTGTCAATATTAAAACCAACCATGGTCCAACGTCACATTGTGACAATGATTCTTTCAATATGAAAATCAATCATGATCAACCATGGTCCAACATTGCATTGTGACAAATATTGTGTCAATATGAAAATCAATCATGGTCAACCATGCTTGTTTTAGGGTTTATAATATTTACCTTAAGGTTTATATACCTTGTTTTTATTAGTTCCTTGGGTTTATAATAACAATCCCTATGGTTTATTAATATGAAGGTTCATATTCTTATGGTATAGTATTATGATAGGGTTTATATATTAATCCTAAGGTTTAATATAAATCCCTTGGGTTTATAATGTTAATCCCTTGGGTTTATTGATCGCTTGTGTTCATAATCCCCAAATTTTATAATATTAATCCTTCGGTTTATTAATCCCTTAAGCTTTTAATATTAATCCATTGGGTTTATTAATCCATTTGTTTTATAATATTCATCTTTGGGTTTATAGTATCAATCCATTTGGTTTATAATATTTATCCATTTTACGAACAATAATTATAGATAATAAATATTTAATATTTAACAATTATTAATAATTAATAATATTAATTTTATGATTATTCATTTTTAATATCTTTTTTTTCTATGTTAAGACTAAACTAAGTACCCACGGGGAATTGAATCGGTGACCTATCGCAAGGAGTGCCTTAACAGCGCACCCATTCACCGTCAATCCAAAGCCCCGTGGGCTATTCATTTTTAATATCAATATTTATATTATTTTTTATTTTTAATTATAAATATTTATATTTATATTTAGGTGATTAATACCAATGTCATATTATCTCATTTATAAAATTAATTCCTTCGGTTTATAATCGTAGGGTTTATAATACTAATCTTGGGTCTAACACTAGGATTTATAATCTTGGGTCTATAATATTAATTCGGGTTTATTTCCCCTTGGATATATAATATTAATCCTTTGATTTTATAATATTGGGGTTTTTAATATTGGATTTATAATATCGCATCTAGTGTAAACATTTCAAATGTTGGATTTTTAATATTAGGGTTTATAATATTGAATTTTATAATTTTAGGGTTTATAATATTAATATTAATATTAATCCCTTAAGTTTATTAATCTATTAGATTTACTAATCTTAAAATTTTATAATATTTATCCCTTGGGTTTATAATATTAAGGCATTGGGTCTATTATTCCAAGGGTTTATTTTTTATTAATCTTAAGGTTTAATATTCTCTTAATGGTCTCAGTGGATGTTAACCACCACCATCATCATCATCATATTTTTTTTTTTGTAAATTTGTCTACTCCTATTATTATACAAAAAAAGTTTACAGTGAGGCAGGCCTCAAAAATCTCTCCATACTGACTATGGATTTAGCAGTGCTCTTACATTGGAGGGAAAAACTTCCTTTTGAATCTGACTTGACCCACAAATAACCATGAACAGACCGACAGACTATTGGTAGTTGACTAAGCCCATCTATACCAAAAACTACCCAGAAAGTAATACAAACAGAGGTAGAACCTTGCTGAGTCCAAGCATGGACTGAATTGGAGACAGACTTTAACCTGAACATCACTAAGCCATACAATAACTTTATCAAAAACCAGCAGCCAGGAACGGGTAATCCTGAAGCACCAGAGAAGTGCATTCCTGTTGGAGTTGTGCATCCACTGAATCATTGAGAGTACCTGAGAAAGGAGGGAGCTGCAAGTCAACCCCTTGGTTGGCCAATCGATCCGCTACCTTGTTGGCTGTGCGCCTTGTTATCACAAAATCAGTACTAAGGGCTGCTACCTAGCAAGATTTTATGTAACTATTTCAACCAGACTTTAGACTAAGGATTAGCCTCCTTAGTCAGAGAGGGCTCTCTCACAGACTTTTGATAAGAATCAATTACAAAAACAGATGGCTAACTCTTCACACATTTCATGAAAATAAAGCTGGTTGGAAAAACAAAACAACACCTCTTCCATTGGGCTCATGGAGTCATACACTTCTACAGTAAACTATTGATCACTCAATCATAGAAGCCAAGGCATATAACGTTTAACACTCAAAACATCTCTCCAAAAAGAACTCAACTCATAAATAAACACAGGAAGTCTGAGCACTAGGTGAATTCAGAGTGATTGCATATTTAGTGAGCTGTAAAATACATAAAAGATAATGACAAAACCACACATGTTCTGAGCCTTAAACATATAATGAATCTTGGGAAGAAAAAGTAATTCTTGTATTACTGTCAAAGTCTTCTTACACAAGCTGATAAAAACTCTGTTTTTTATAAAATCTCCAACCCCTATTACATTCTAGTCTGATCCATTTATAGGAATACATTCTTTCCTCTCTAGAGCGAGCTCCAAGGCTCTATTAACTACTCCTATATGCTATTAAACTAATTCATTAATTACAAAAGTGTTGAGCTGTAATTACACAAAATCCTAATCAAACTAAAACACTAATTCCATTCTCCTCGTAACATGATTCTCCTTGGATCCTTGACAGCTGTCCTCCTTCAGTTAGGTTGAGATGTGTTGGAGGAACATTCACTGAACAAGCTGACCTCGGGTGCTAGCTGTGTAGATGGCTCATTAATTAGTAAAGATAAGTACCCTATTTTCACGGTCCCTGTCTTCCATTCTCTGAAAATGTAGCAGCATGTTCCCAAATCTTTAATAGCTCAAAGTATGGAACGCTGCTACCTAACACCATGTCTCCAGATGAGCTGTAGGCTGTATTGATGTACAGGTGTCTCTCTTCTAACATTCCCTGGTCAAACTGTTTATTCTGCATTGAAAACATCACCTACAGCAGTTTCGTAGCGCGCTACGAAACTGCTGTGTGATTTAAAAAACACAGTCTTCCTCTCATAGCTAAATGATTGCCAGTGTGTAGCTTCAACATCAGCAAGGTCTGAACACTGACCATCCTTCTCATGTAACTGTCCTGTTGTTTCAATACCTGCTTTCTTATGTGCACAAAACAATGGCATATTCTATAATCTGAATCGAGCACATCAGCTTTAAGTGGGAATCCTTATTCTTACAGAACCCATTTTCCAAAGATCACTAAACAAGGCATAAATGTGCCTCTGCAAGATGTGCTCATAGTCTTTAACAAACACTATTGATATGGAATACATTCCAGATCAATTAGGTTAGAACACCTTACAAAACATTTACAAAGCTACCCGCTGTATAATTTAAAGTCTTGCAACAAACAAAGAAAACAAAACCTTCAACACCAGGAAACTGAAGATATTAATGGACCGAAAACATTCATGTCTCTTTCCTGTGCAACCACCCCTGCATTTCAGTAAACAGAGTATTACAGATAAAACCCCCTGCATTTCCAATGTTCATCTATGCAGCTTCATTTGCATGTATCACTGTGTTCCTTTAAGTGCTGGTCCCTTCAGAATGTGTCACAGTAAAGCATCCTTCACGCTACTACATGTTTTCTTCCTCTTCATCAATGTTTTTATCACCACCTTGGCCACCATGACCGTGTGGAACAAAAGAATTCTGAGCAGGCCCTTCAGCTTCAAATGTTTCTCTCTTTCTAGAAACTGCCTGCAGACTTAGATTTGAGATACAAAAGCGTACTTTAAATGAAGCGTACTTAGACTAAGACTTAGATTCTGTGATGCCAACAACTTTAAGTTTAGGGATCGTTTTAGGTACTAAATGAACATTGGCGTGGTTATCAACATACTGACCTCCAACAGATGGACCAACTGCACATAAATCTTTTCGAGCTTCTGATTTGCTTTGGCCTATGAGAGATTGATCAAGTACACTAGTATCACTTAACTTTGAATTTTCCTGTTGTTTGCTAGAAGTTGCAGTATTTTGATTTATCTGAGAATCATCAGCATTCAAGGTTACTGCAGAATACGGGTTCAACTGAGCAATTGCATGTGCCTTTTGTAGCGCGTAGCATGACCAGTAGTTGTTATAGACATTGGTATTGCTGAACTTCATAAAGGCAGATTTGTCATTTTTGTAGACCTCGCACTTGCAGCCAAAAGCATGAGCACTTGAGCCTTTTCTACGGGGACATTATCATACACATTCACTGTCCCAACATAAAACCTTGTTAGCTGTGTGCAAGGCTACTTTCCTGGAACAGCAGCAGCGTTGCTTGTTGCTGGAGAGCTAGGATAGACACCAGCAGCCACTGGCGAAAAGGAATTCTTCTCAACATCAACTCGTATTTCCAGGGATTCAGATGCATGAAGTATGCTGGAAACAAGCATCATCAGGTTCGCCTTTTTGTCACAGCGTCTACAATGATACTCCACATCTAAACCAATGCTTGGCTCTACGCCTGCCATATGACAAAGTAGAGCACACTCTAGGTGAGCAACATGCCCACAAACAAATTCTTCATTCAGCTTTCCCTCGCATCTGATATTACAGTAGTCTGCCACAGAGAATACAAGAGCATTCACGACAAAAACTAAATCTGATGCAGTATATATCACGATTCATCGCCTTGAGAGACTTGGTCTGGCCGGTGTTTGGTCCACATTTCAAATTTCCAGCTTTACATCTCTTCTCTGAAGTATTCTCACGCGCTTCTGATTCTCTCAATTTTATAACCTCCTCCCAAAGCAACTTCTCGTTCCAGATATGCACAATAGGTCTCAAACACACTAACAGTTACCTTAAATAATACGAACACGTTTCCGGCAACGATAAGCGAATTTCGACCATGTGTCTCTGTCTTTTGTCGGTGGCAGAGCTAATGAACGAACAGCTAATATCGTTTGCCACATCTTCAGCATTTCGTTTGTCAAAACTCATGACTGACACGTACGCGATCCCACAATCATGTACACTTGAAGATGACATATGCACTACCTTAAATTCAGGATCCAATGCCTTTGTCGTGGCAGAAATTGTCTGTTATAAAGCATTTTCAAAACCTTGATCAGTCTTTAATGTGCTATACTCATGGCGAGGCCCTGAAGCACCAAGTTTCTTCCTTATTTAGATTACCTTAGGAGTGAAAGCCTGTAGAAAACATGACTCTGGGCAATTTCAATTCGCTCCCGCGGATAATACATGATCTCATCCCGTAATGCTTGAAGAATTGCCTGTGTTGAGGAGTCCCTTGTAATCAATATGCTGTAGAGATTCTTTAAACATGGAGCGCAACTATACTGGTGCTATGGGTTTATTTCCATCAGGATGCATGAAGCTTAAGCTAGAATAACTACGCAACTCGTAAAATGCCCATTACAGCTAACACACCCTGAATCATTCCCTTGCCTTTGATATTCCAGGACAGTAACCTTTGGCCTTTCTACACCTTCAAAAACCTCTATACGTAGCTCTTCTAAGCGAATTCTTTCATCTGCAGCATGTTGGTTAATAACAGCAAGATTTCCTTGGGCAACAACAACAACGTATTTCCTGTCGATTTGTTGAAGAATGTTTTCTTTCATCAAATAATCCTTACTCATCGATTCAGGGACCAAACCACTGTCAGCTGAAAACAGTCATCTGTGGAAGAAATAAGAACTCTGGAACCCTAAATCGCTCAAAAATTCCATAACGGCCTTGAAGTGATGAGTCTTGAAACATGGACCCGCATTCCTCTACAAATCCAACAGCAACTTCATCAATGGCAGTTGTAGCCAGTGTACCAGTATGGAGATCTCGTTTTGCATCTGTAGAGCCAAACATATCTTAAAACATAGTTATAAACTGACAACTGCTGATGCAAAGCCCAATGGATTTTGACAAACATGACAGCTGTGAAAGGGCCGCTATGGATTAGGATAAATCCCCAATTTCGTAGCGCGCTACAAAACCACCGAAACAAGTAGCGCTGCGAAGCTGCTAAAAGGATTCATGCGCTGCGAAAACACCCTGTCTTTAAGCTAGGCTAAATTTTTTTTGGTAACAGAATTTCATTGATAACAGTGGCTCCACTTGGGATAGTGTGCCCTTGTGGTGCACTAAGAACTCGCAGGTCCAGTGCCTTATCCATTTATAACAAACAGAAATTTTCTTGACAAGCATGACTGTAGGAGAATGAAAACTACATCTACTGAAAAATGCTCAGTTAACCTTGAGCTTATTTGCATTTACCTCTACCTACCTACCCTATCAGCTGCAAGCTCCACTTGTAGCTCAAGCAACATGATATTTCCAATGTAGCCAATCATCTATCTTATCTGACATTTGATTTCTTTGGCTGTGCTTGAAACAAAAATAAATCAGATACTGAAGTAACCGAGGCAGCATGAGGTGTAACTGTTCTTCAACATGAAAATATAACTGGAAGTCGCCTGAACAGTTAATCTTTTCCATGTATTCAGCTATAGGGTCAAAAAACACATGGTTAGTTTGCTGATTCTCAAAACTTTCTGTATCTTTAGACAACTTATCTTCAGCCACACCAAATTTATTTGATTTGCTATCCAATTGCCTATCCAAATGATGCTCACAAACAATGTAATTTTTCTCACTACTATGATCATTATTTGAAGTAAGCTGCTGCAAGGAATTACAAAATTGGGCAAGTTTTTCCTCTGCCTGTGGGTCATAGAAAATTTCCTCCAATATTTCTTCTTGCTGTGTGCAATCGATTTCATAATCATGATGATCTGAAGCCAGACCAATCTGCTGCATCTTTACATCAATATCGAAGGATGAAACATGATTTTCACAAGTAAACTCCTGCTGCTCTTCATGCTGCGTTTCCTGAGATGATATACTTTCTCCTTGGTGCTGAAATGCATTGTTATGGAGAGCCTCTAAAATTTCTTCATCCATAAATTCATCATCACCATAACAATCCTCCAAGTACTGAATAAGATTTAAAGAATGCCTACAGCAATCTTTGAGCAGCAACAAAGAAGGATAACATTCTTTATACATTTCACAGAACACATCATGAAAATCAGCAAGAGAAGATAATGAACCATTTTCCAAACTTTTATACCAAGACCATGCTTTTCCTTCTAAAGTGGCCATAAACATCCTCATGAGACAATCCTCAGGAAAGTGAACCTTAAGACTGCGTACATGCATATGGAATTTAACCAAATGGAGAGCAGCATTATCCTTCTTTTCATCTTTGAATATTGGAAGATCATCTAACCAATCAACCTCTGGCATAGGATTTGGAAAACCAGGGATATGAGACCGATCCATAGGAGCATACCTGGCATTCTTTCTTGCAGTAGAATCCATCTTGAAACTTCATCAAGCTACTGATCTTCTAGCAGTGGAGTCACCTTCTAATTTGTTATTTGATGTGTGGAGTCGCCAAGGTAGTTTTGCAGCCTCAAAAACCACTTTGAACTCCTGCTACCTTCAGAAATTCAATCTTAAAACTTCGGGAATGAGTAATCATCAGGCTCCCGGCAGACGCACCAAAATGTTATCACAAAATCAGTACTAAGGGCTGCTACCTAGCAAGATTTTATGTAACTATTTCAACCAGACTTTAGACTAAGGATTAGCCTCCTTAGTCAGAGAGGGCTCTCTCACAGACTTTTGATAAGAATCAATTACAAAAACAGATGGCTAACTCTTCACACATTTCATGAAAATAAAGCTGGTTGGAAAAACAAAACAACACCTCTTCCATTGGGCTCATGGAGTCATACACTTCTACAGTAAACTATTGATCACTCAATCATAGAAGCCAAGGCATATAACGTTTAACACTCAAAACATCTCTCCAAAAAGAACTCAACTCATAAATAAACACAGGAAGTCTGAGCACTAGGTGAATTTAGAGTGATTGCATATTTAGTGAGCTGTAAAATACATAAAAGATAACGACAAAACCACACATGTTCTGAGCCTTAAACATATAATGAATCTTGGGAAGAAAAAGTAATTCTTGTATTATTGTCAAAGTCTTCTTACACAAGCTGATAAAAACTCTGTTTTTTATAAAATCTCCAACCCCTATTACATTCTAGTCTGATCCATTTATAGGAATACATTCTTCCCTCTCTAGAGCGAGCTCCAAGGCTCTATTAACTACTCCTATATGCTATTAAACTAATTCATTAATTACAAAAGTGCTGAGCTGTAATTACACAAAATCCTAATCAAACTAAAACACTAATTCCATTCTCCTCGTAACATGATTCTCCTTGGATCCTTGACAGCTGTCCTCCTTCAGTTAGGTTGAGATGTGTTGGAGGAACATTCACTGAACACGCTGACCTCGGGTGCTAGCTGTGTAGATGGCTCATTAATTAGTAAAGATAAGTACCCTATTTTCACGGTCCCTGTCTTCCATTCTCCGAAAATGTAGCAGCATGTTCCCAAATCTTTAATAGCTCAAAGTATGGAACGATGCTACCTAACACCATGTCTCCAGATGAGCTGTAGGCTGTATTGATGTACAGGTGTCTCTCTTCTAACATTCCCTGGTCAAACTGTTTATTCTGCATTGAAAACATCACCTACAGCAGTTTCGTAGCGCGCTACGAAACTGCTGTGTGATTTAAAAAACACAGTCTTCCTCTCATAGCTAAATGATTGCCAGTGTGTAGCTTCAACATCAGCAAGGTCTGAACACTGACCATCCTTCTCATGTAACTGTCCTGTTGTTTCAATACCTGCTTTCTTATGTGCACAAAACAATGGCATATTCTATAATCTGAATCGAGCACATCAGCTTTAAGTGGGAATCCTTATTCTTACAGAACCCATTTTCCAAAGATCACTAAACAAGGCATAAATATGCCTCTGCAAGATGTGCTCATAGTCTTTAACAAACACTATTGATATGGAATACATTCCAGATCAATTAGGTTAGAACACCTTACAAAACATTTACAAAGCTACCCGTTGTATAATTTAAAATCTTGCAACAAACAAAGAAAACAAAACCTTCAACACCAGGAAACTGAAGATATTAATGGATCGAAAACATTCATATCTCTTTCCTATGCAACCACCCCTGCATTACAGTAAACAGAGTATTACAGATAAAACCCCCTGCATTTCCAATGTTCATCTATGCAGCTTCATTTGCATGTATCACTGTGTTCCTTTAAGTGCTGGTCCCTTCAGAATGTGTCACAGTAAAGCATCCTTCACGCTGCTACATGTTTTCTTCCTCTTCATCAATGTTTTTATCACCACCTTGGCCACCATGACCGTGTGGAACAAAAGAATTCTGAGCAGGCCCTTCAGCTTCAAATGTTTCTCTCTTTCTAGAAACTGCCTGCAGACTTAGATTTGAGATACAAAAGCGTACTTTAAATGAAGCGTACTTAGACTTAGACTTAGATTCTGTGATGCCAGCAACTTTAAGTTTAGGGCTCGTTTTAGGTACTAAATGAACATTGGCGTGGTTATCAGCATACTGACCTCCAACAGATGGACCAACTGCACATAAATCTTTTCGAGCTTCTGATTTGCTTTGGCCTATGAGAGATTGATCAAGTACACTAGTATCACTTAACTTTGAATTTTCCTGTTGTTTGCTAGAAGTTGCAGTATTTTGATTTATCTGAGAATCATCAGCATTCAAGGTTACTGCAGAATACGGGTTCAGCTGAGCAATTGCATGTGCCTTTTGTAGCGCGTAGCATGACTAGTAGTTGTTATAGACATTGGTATTGCTGAACTTCGTAAAGGCAGATTTGTCATTTTTGTAGACCTCGCACTTGCAGCCAAAAGCATGAGCACTTGAGCCTTTTCTACAGGGACATTATCATACACATTCACTGTCCCAACATAAAACCTTGTTAGCTGTGTGCAAGGCTACTTTCCTGGAACAGCAGCAGCGTTGCTTGTTGCTGGAGAGCTAGGATAGACACCAGCAGCCACTGGCGAAAAGGAATTCTTCTCAACATCAACTCGTATTTCCAGGGATTCAGATGCATGAAGTATGCTGGAAACAAGCATCATCAGGTTCGCCTTTTTGTCACAGCGTCTACAATGATACTCCACATCTAAACCAATGCTTGGCTCTACGCCTGCCATATGACAAAGTAGAGCACACTCTAGGTGAGCAACATGCCCACAAACAAATTCTTCATTCAGCTTTCCCTCACATCTGATATTACAGTAGTCTGCCACAGAGAATACAAGAGCATTCACGACAAAAACTAAATCTGATGCAGTATATATCACGATTCATCACCTTGAGAGACTTGGTCTGGCCGGTTTCTGGTCCACATTTCAAATTTCCAGCTTTACATCTCTTCTCTGAAGTATTCTCACGCGATTCTGATTCTCTCAATTTTATAACCTCCTCCCAAAGCAACTTCTCGTTCCAGATATGCACAATAGGTCTCAAACACACTAACAGTTACCTTAAATAATACGAACACCTTTCCGGCAACGATAAGTGAATTTCGACCATGTGTCTCTGTCTTTTGTCGGTGGCAGAGCTAATGAACGAACAGCTAATATCGTTTGCCACATCTTCAGCATTTCGTTTGTCAAAACTCATGACTGACACGTACGCGATCCCACAATCATGTACACTTGAAGATGACATATGCACTACCTTAAATTCAGGATCCAATGCCTTTGTCGTGGCAGAAATTGTCTGTTATAAAGCATTTTCAAAACCTTGATCAGTCTTTAATGTGCTATACTCATGGCGAGGCCCTGAAGCACCAAGTTTCTTCCTTATTTAGATTACCTTAGGAGTGAAAGCCTGTAGAAAACATGACTCTGGGCAATTTCAATTCACTCCCGCGGATCATACATGATCTCATCCCGTAATGCTTGAAGAATTGCCTGTGTTGAGGAGTCCCTTGTAATCAATATGCTGTAGAGATTCTTTAAACATGGAGCGCAACTATACTGGTGCTATGGGTTTATTTCCATCAGGATGCATGAAGCTTAAGCTAGAATAACTACGCAACTCGTAAAATGCCCATTATAGCTAACACACCCTGAATCATTCCCTTGCCTTTGATATTCCAGGACAGTAACCTTTGGCCTTTCTACACCTTCAAAAACCTCTATACGTAGCTCTTCTAAGCGAATTCTTTCATCTGCAACATGTTGGTTAATAACAGCAAGATTTGCTTGGGCAACAACAACAACGTATTTCCTATCGATTTGTTGAAGAATGTTTTCTTTCATCAAATAATCCTTACTCATCGATTCAGGGACCAAACCACTGTCAGCTGAAAACAGTCATCTGTGGAAGAAATAAGAACTCTGGAACCCTAAATCGCTCAAAAATTCCATAACGGCCTTGAAGTGATGAGTCTTGAAACATGGACCCGCATTCCTCTACAAATCCAACAGCAACTTCATCAATGGCAGTTGTAGCCAGTGTACCAGTATGGAGATCTCGTTCTGCATCTGTAGAGCCAAACATATCTTAAAACATAGTTATAAACTGACAACTGCTGATGCAAAGCCCAATGGATTTTGACAAACATGACAGCTGTGAAAGGGCCGCTATGGATTAGGATAAATCCCCAATTTCGTAGTGCGCTACAAAACCACCGAAACAAGTAGCGCTGCGAAGCTGCTAAAAGGATTCATGCGCTGCGAAAACACCCTGTCTTTAAGCTAGGCTAAAATTTTTTTTGGTAACAGAATTTCATTGATAACACGCCTGACATGCTTGAAAATAATGCTATGGGGGCGCCTTAGCCTTTCCTCCAAAGTTTCGAGCCTACTAAGCAACCTCCAACTGGACGCTATTTTAGCTGCTGAGGTGCCTGCTTGAATTCTTGTAGCTGCATTGATGAGAATAAGGGAGTCTCTGTTATGAAACCAGCTCAAGAAAAGATAGAAAAGATAGATCAACGCCTTAGAATTCAGCCTCTTCGAGGGGGAAACTTCCTTTACATTACATAAATGTGTAGGAATTTACAGGGTAAGTTCCTCAGAAAGAACACCAAAAGGACACCGCTCACAACCAGATCACAGATCAATACACCAGTATTTTTGACGTGGTTAAAACCCTCAAAGAGGGACACAGTCCACGGCCTAAGCCAACGTGGCCACTTCAGGCAATTTATTAATCAAAGAATGAAAATTTACATAAGCTTTCTCTCATGCACGGATTACTCGAACAATGACCCTCCATGCGCTTTAAATAGAACTCATGGACCAATCGGGTGTCAAGCCACGGATCAAGTGTCGGTAATACCGAGGAGAGAGTGAACCGTCGGATCACTACATATCGTGACCGTCGGATTGTAAGTTACAAAATGTACAACGGTAAAGAAACACACTTTACCTAACTTTATACCTAACTCTATACTAGACCAAGTTGAACTTAACTATTTCCTATGTGTCGGAATATCCTAACATCCCCCCTTAAGAACAACTTGGGATAGGATTGAAGGATTTACAAATATGACACAATAGGAGAAGGAAGGAGGCACTAGAGCCTATCCCCCCTTAGTGACAACTTCCTGAACTCCAAGCATATATCGAAGTTTAGTGAACTTTGCCTCTGTGAGAGCCTTTGTGAAGATGTCTGCAACCTGATCATCTGTTGAACAATATTGCACTTCAAGAACATGGTCATGAATGAGCTTTCTGATGAAGTGCATGTGTAGTTCAATGTGTTTGCTGCGCTGATGCTGGACTGGATCTTTGCATAGCTGAATGGCACTTTGATTATCACACCAAAGTGTGGTTGGATGCTGCTGCTCAAAGCCAAACTCTGATAGGATCTGACGAAGCCACAAGGCTTCCTTACTAGCTTCCACGGCACCACGATACTCTGCTTCTGCTGACGAAAGAGAAATGGCAGCCTGTTTCTTACAAGCCCATGTAATAGGTCCTGAACCAAGAGTGAAGACATAACCGGCAGTAGACTTCCGATCATCAGGGTCACCAGCCCAATCAGAATCAGTGAAACCAACTAATAGAGGAGCTGCTTTGGCACTGTAATGAATCCCAAACTGTACTGTACCTCGAACATAACGAAGTATTCTTTTGGCTGCTTTCCAATGACTTTCACGGGGGTTTTGCATAAAACGAGCAACAAGGCCAACAACAAAGGAAAGGTCAGGACGAGTATGGGTTAAATACAAGAGTTTTCCTACAAGTTGACGGTATAAGGTAGCATCAACTTCAGGAGAAGTACAAGAGACTGAAAGTTTGACTCCAGACTGAAAGGGAGAAGGGGCTGGCTTACAGTCTTCCATGTGAAAATGACGAAGAATATCACAAGCATACTTGGACTGGGAAAGGGAAATACCCTCCTTGGATTGCAAGACTTGAAGACCGAGAAAATAGTGTAAGTGTCCTAAGTCTGTCATTTCAAATTTCTTTTTAAGGCTGGACTTCACATGGTTTATAAGGTTGGGATCACTACCAGTAAGAATAAGATCATCAACATAAAGAACAAGGATGATAAGAGAGTTGCCCACTTTCTTGGTGTAGACAGTATTGTCAGAATAACACCTAGAAAAGCCAGATTCTAAAAGAAAGCTATCCATTTTGGCATACCAAGCCCGAGGAGCTTGCTTGAGACCATAAAGAGAAGTCTTAACAAGGCTGGAGTCTGTTTGTATGAAGCCAATGGGTTGTTCCATATAGATTTCTTCATGCAAGTCCCCATGCAAGAAGGCAAGTTAACATCCATCTGATGGACTTCCCATTTTAAAGAGGCAGCAAGGGAAAGAACAAGGCGGATAGAGTTCATTTTGGCAACAGGGGAGAAGGTTTCAGTGTAGTCAATGCCTTCAACCTGTGAAAAGCCCTTAGCAACAAGACGAGCTTTATGTTTATCAACTTTCCCATCTGGTCCATACTTGGTTCTGTAAACCCATTTACATCTAACAAGTTTGCGTCCCTTTGGTAGAGGAACAAGATCCCATGTATCATTTGCCAATAATGAATGATATTCTTCATTCATAGCTGCTTCCCAATGTGGATGGCCTGAAGCTTCTGCAAAAGTGTCAGGATCATGATTTACTGGAGCTTGAGCCAGTAAAGAAGAGGCTCTTTCAAACTGAGAACGTGTACGTCGCTGATCTGTAGGATCACCGGCAAGATCACCTGCTGCATCCCGAGTAGCACGGACCCATCTTGGAAGTTGAGGATCCTGAGAAGGTGGGGGAGGATTGTCATCCTCACTTTCATCATCTGAAGAAGAAATGTTTTCAAAAGTAGAAGAGATAGGAAGAGGTGGCACATCCGCCGGACTAGGCTCGCAGGCCGATTTATTTTCATCAAATTTTACATCTCTTCTAATGATAACATTTTTGGACTTAAATGGAATAAGTCTATAACCTTTTACATCTTCAGAATATCCAACAAAAGTACATTTCTCACTCTTAGGTTCTAAAGCTTTATGCTTTTCATCTGGAATATGGGCCCATGCTTCACTTCCAAAAACACGAAAGTGACTTACATCTGGTTTAATGGAACTCCAAGCTTCTTCTGGAGTGATATTCTTTAGAACCTTAGTAGGAGTGCGATTGATTATATAATTTGCACAATTAATTGCTTCGGCCCAAAAACTAAGACTGAGTCCTTTAGATTGCAGCATACAATTAGCCATTTCCTTTAAGGTGCGATTTTTCCTTTCAGCTACACCATTTTGTTGTGGAGTGTATGGAACAGTATGTTGCATTTGAATTCCATTTTCGGTGCAAAAGTTGATGAAGGTGTTTTTAACATATTCTCCACCATTATCAGTTCTTAGCTTAAGAATTTGATGTCCAGATTGTTTTTCAACAAAGGCTTTGAAGGCCAAAAAAGTGTTAAATACTTCGCTCTTGAGTTTTAAGAAGTATACCCAAGTGCGTCTGGAGAAATCATCAATGAAAGTTAAGAAATACTTGCAGCCAGAGAATGAAGCAACAGGAAGTGGACCACATAAATCACTGTGCACAAGCTGTAAAGGGGCTGAGGCGTGCCAAGAGGCACGTTTTTCAAAACTGTCCCAATGATGTTTTCCGAGTACACATCCGGAACAAACACCATCTCTGCAAGATACCATAGGAAGACCTGTCACCATATTTTCTTTACATAGATGCTGAAGGGAGCGATAGTTTAAGTGACCAAATCGCTCATGCCAAAGTTTGCTCACTTCATCATTATGAGCAACAAATACTGAGGGAAGATTTGATGACCCAAAGTTGTGAAACTTATACAACCTTGTGGAATCATCAGCAATACCAGTAGCTAGAATCTGTTTAGGATCTCTTAGATCCTTGATTACAACATCATGAGGTGAAATTCAACAATTTTACCTTCACCTGAATGAGTTATCTGATATACAGATAGAAGGTTGCAGGATAAGGTTGGAACACATAATACATCATTAAACTGACCATTGTCTAGATGAACAGTTCCAGTCCCTACAACATTAAGAGATCTATCATCACCAACATATATATTTTTGGTGTTACAATCATTTAAAGAAGAAAACATGGCTTTGTTTTTGGCCATGTGATAAGAGGCTCCAGAATCAATGAGCCACTCATGAGAATGAGAAGAAGAAGATACATTTAATGCATAACCAGACTGAGATGATTGACAACGACATGCAGAAAGTGCCATTCCTGAAGATGAAGTGGAAGTTGAAGTTGAAGAATGCTCCACATGGATGTTATGTTTGTTCATTGCGGCTTCCAAGGCTTCCATCTTCTTAAAGCATTTAGATTCTAAGTGGCCATCTCGATTACAAAAGTTACAATGTCTATCAGTCTTCTTCCATTTGTTTTTATTGGTCTTATCATTTTGCTGAAATGATCTTTCATTTTGAGGCTGAGTTTGCTTAGGACCCTTGTTTGGTTTAGGACCATTCTTTTTAGGATATGACTTCTTAGGATTCTTTGAATTTGGTTGCTGTTGGGCGGCTAACGCTTTCTTGGAAGAGTTTCCAAGATTAAGAAGACCAAGGTGTAAGAGTTTTTCTTGTTCTCTTATTAAAGAATCACAAAAAGAGTCAAAGGAAGGGGCCTTGTAGTCGTTTCCTTGACAAATGAAAGCTTCCCTTGTAGAATGGAAGGTGGAAACAAATACAGAGTAGGCTGGTCCCAACTTAGTAAGGATGGAATAAATAAGGTTACTATCTTCTTTCTTAACCTTAACACCTTCCAAGAGATATCTAAGGGTCTTGAATTTGGACAAGAAATCTTCAATGCAAGAAAAATTATTAGGATCCAATGTAAGCAACTCATTTTCAAGTTGATGGGCTCTAATTTCATTTTTAATCCCAAAAACTTTAGTGATTTTTTCCAATGCTTCATGAGGAGTATCAAGTTCTGCAATATCGAATCTAAGATCAGGAGAAATAGACATCCCTATCAAACCACGTGCTTGATCTTGTCTATTTTCCCATTTTGCAGCCTTGTCTTCATCTTTTTGTTTCTTCTCTTGGCCTGTGGCTATTCTGTAGAGACCTTTACTTCTAAGTAAATCTTCCATGTAGGATATCCATTGGAAGTAGTTAGTGCTGTCAAGAATGACTTGGCATGGACTTTCCATTTTTAAAAACACTGAAGCTGAAGATGCTGAAAGTAAGGGTTCCAATGGATAGATCTCGAAAAATTAGGCTGTTTTAAAAAAACGGCTCTGAAAAAGGCTTCCGGATGAAGAAGTTATGACTTTTTGAAAAAAAAAAATTGTTGAAGTTGCCAGCAAAGTGCGCGAATGTGCGGGAATGAAAAAATCCGTCCCCACAAAATGGAGACTTGAACCCAAGACCTCTACTCTCTTAAAATAGCTTTGAAACAATTGATCTATAGAAAAAATTTGAGAGAGAGAGAGAGAGAGAGGGGGGGGCCTTGGTTTGCGTGCTTGCCTTGAGAAAGCTCTTTTTCCCTACAAAACACAAAACACAAAACCCAACACGGACATGCAAAGAAAATGAACCTTATGGCTCGAAGTTAGCTTTAGCCAAAAAACTAGATATTTTCAAAAATGAACCTTGCGGCTCAAAGTTAGCTTTGGCCGGAAACTAAATATTTTTCTCAATGTTTCTGATTTTCCAAGATCACACTAAGGTGCAGGGAAAAGAGCATATGCATGAGAAAAAAAAAATTTCCTTTCTGTTTCTGATTTTCCCAGATCGCACAGAGTCGCAAGGCAAAGAGCATACGCAGAAATGAAAGGTATAGATCCGGTAATAAAAAAGGCTAAATAAACAGAAACCAAAATAACCAGAGAGAAAATAACAGTAAACTGCATATAAACACTGTATACCTCCAGATCTTAAAAATGATGCAGATAGGGCTACCGGAAACCTTTTCGCGTGAAACGAAAGGGGTTCCTCACTGGAACAGATGCTCCGAACACAACAGAGCAGTCCTCTCGGCCCGAAAGCAGTCAGAAATAGTAGATCTAGGAAACGACAGCCGCATGCAGTTCTACCGGCTTCAGATTTGGATCACCAACGGACGCGGCCCTCAAATAGCTCCGATACCATGTAGGAATTTACAGGGTAAGTTCCTCAGAAAGAACACCAAAAGGACACCGCTCACAACCAGATCACAGATCAATACACCAGTATTTTTGACATGGTTAAAACCCTCAAAGAGGGAAACAGTTAACGGCCTGAGCCAACGTGGCCACTTCAGGCAATTTATTAATCAAAGAATGAAAATTTACATAAGCTTTCTCTCATGCACGGATTACTCGAACAATGACCCTCCATGCGCTTTAAATAGAACTCATGGACCAATCGGGTGTCAAGCCACGGATCAAGTGTCGGTAATACCGAGGAGAGAGTGAACCGTCGGATCACTACATATCGTGACCGTCGGATTGTAAGTTACAAAATGTACAACGGTAAAGAAACACACTTTACCTAACTCTATACCTAACTCTATACTAGACCAAGTTGAACTTAACTATTTCCTCTGTGTCGGAATATCCTAACATAAATGAACAATTCTTGGATGATACAAATGAAAAACCTCCTTTCTATATATAGGAGTCTAAGGAGTCACAATATAATCCAGCCGACCTAACAATAATAATATAAAGCCACAAAAATAACAATAGAGGGATTCTATGGGGCACAGAAATAACAATATGGGGGTAATAGGGGCACAACAATATAAATAAGGGGTATAACTACAATAGTAATGGGGTAATCACTAGTATTATAGGGACCCAACATGCCCCTCTCCTTCAAAAAAGTGTTGTCCTCAACGCTTGAGTAGTTCTGGATACTTCTGCATAAAATTCTCATCCTCCCATGTGGAATCTTCAGCGGATAAGTTCTTCCACTTGATAAGATACTCTGAAATTGATCGATTTCGTAGCTGTCGAGTTCTTGTTTCTGTGACTGCTTCCGGTTCCAATATAATTTTTCCTTCCTCGTCAAGTTCTGGCAATATTGTTTGAATTGGGAGCTTGTCACCTATAACCTTCTTTAAACATGAAACATGGAAAACTGGGTGCAATCGAGAAGCTGCAGGAAGCTCCAATTTGTATGCCATAGTACCAATCTTTTGCAACACCTTGTACGGACCATAATACTTTGGTGATAATTTATTATCCTTCTTAGCTTGCTTTAGGGACATTTGCTTATATGGTTGTAGCCGTAGGAATACCCAATCACCTACATCAAAACTTCTTTCACTGCGATGTTGATCTGCCTGTTGTTTCATTCTATTTTGTGCCAACACGAGGTTATCCTTTAAGAGTTGGAGGACTTGTTGTTGATGTTCGATGTGATGTTCCACTGCCTGAACCTTAGAATTTTCTCTTAAATATGATGTGATGGATGGTGGTTGATACCCATAAAGTGCCATAAATGGGGTCATTTTTGTTGCTGTATGGAAGGAAGTGTTATACCACCATTCAGCCAGAGGCAACCATTTGACCCATTGTGTCTGTTTATCAGATACAAAGCAACGAAGATATCCTTCCAAACATTTGTTTACTATCTCAGTTTGCCCATCAGATTGAGGATGATAAGATGAGCTATGAGCTAACTGAGTACCAAGACAAGAAAATAATTCTGTCCAAAAATTTCCAGTGAAAATGGGATCTCTGTCACTTACAATAATCTTTGGGTTTCCATGTAGCTTTTGAACTGTTTCCATAAATGCAGTAGAAACTGTACTGGCTTTAAATGGATGTGATAATGCACAAAAGTGTGCATACTTGGTAAGTCTGTCAACTACCACCATGATGACACTCTTTCCCTCAGACTTGGGTAAACCTGTGATAAAATCCATTGAAACCTCCTCCCAACGTTGGCTTGGAATGGATAAAGGTTGTAATAGACCCGGTGTCTTAATTGTTTCAACTTTATTTTGTTGGCAAACCAAACATTCCGCCACAAACTTTTGAATATCTGATTTAAGGCCATCCCAAAAAAATTCCTTCTTAACCCTGTGGTAAGTTTTTAAAAATCCTGAGTGCCCTCCTAAGGGAGAAGTGTGCAATTCCATAAGAATCTTTTGTTTTAGCTGGGAATTCTTACAGAGGTATAAGCGATCTTTGTACCATAACGAATCATTTTGCCAGCTAAATGTATCAGAAGTACTGGAATCTTGTTGTAGCTTTCGAATAAGTGCCCACACTTCTTCGTCATTCTTCCATTCCTCCCTTGCTTCGTTTATCCAATCTGGTTGGATAATAGAAATGGCACACAACAATGCTTCCACATCCTCATCCTTTCTTGAGAGTGCATCTGCCACCACATTTTGCTTCCCTTTTTTGTAGATGATTTCAAAGTCATAACCCAACATCTTTGTGACCCACTTTTGTTGCTCTTCAGAGGATAATCTTTGTTCTAAAAAGTATTTAAGGCTATCATGATCCGTTTTTACCTTGAAGTGTCTTCCCATTAGGTAGGGTCGCCATTTCTTAAGTGCATGGAGTATTGCCAACATTTCCTTCTCATAAATAGCTTTGCTTAAAAACTTTCCCTTGATTGGACGACTTTCAAAAGCAATGGGTCTTTCATCTTGCATTAGAACAGCACCAATTCCATTTCCTGAAGCATCACATTCCACAATAAAGGTTTTTGTGAAGTCCGGTGTAGCTAAGACCGGTGCTTGGCACATTGCCTCTTTAAGATGTTCAAAGGCCTTTGTTGCTTCCGGAGTCCATGAAAATGAATCTTTCTTCAATAATGTTGTTAGAGGTGCTGCTATTCTCCCATAATTCTTAACAAACTTGCGATAATACCCTGTCAACCCAAGAAATCCTCGCAGATGCTTTATGGATGTGGGGATTTTCCATTCCTTAATGGCTTTAATTTTGCTAGGGTCTACCTTAACTCCTTCATGAGATACAATATGACCCAAATATTCCACCTCCTGGACTCCAAAGAAACATTTGGATCTTTTTGCATATAATTGTTTCTCCTCCAATAGTTGTAGCACCCTGTCAACATGTTCAACATGATCCTTCCAAGACTTGCTGTAGATTAGTATATCATCAAAAAATACTAACACAAATTTTCTAAGGAATGGTTTGAAAATTGAATTCATCAAACCTTGAAATGTTGAAGGTGCATTGGTAAGGCCAAAAGGCATGACCAAAAATTCATAATGACCCTCATGAGTTCTAAATGCTGTTTTCGGAATGTCTTCAATCTTCATTCTGATTTGATGATATCCCGAACGAAGATCCAACTTGGTGAAGTAAATTGATCCATGCAATTCATCCAGTAATTCATCAATGACAGGAATGGGGAACTTATCTTTAATAGTGAGCTTGTTGAGCTCCCTATAATCCGGACACATGCGCCATGATCCATCCTTCTTGTGCACCAATACTACTGGAGCTGAGAAAGAACTTTGACTCGGTTGAATTATACCAGCCTCTAGCATTTCTGCAACCATACGTTCAATTTCACTTTTTTGGACATAGGGATATCTGTACGGCCTGATGTTTGGAGGAACACTTCCTGGAATCAGATGAATAGCATGATCATGATCACGCATAGGTGGGAGACCTTTGGGAGTCTCAAATACCTTGGAATGATTGTCCAGACTTTTTGGAGATCTGGAGAAATAGATGATTCCAATGTGGAAACATCTAGCGAACATAATTGTGCAATTACACCTCTTTGCTCCTTTTTTAGAAGCTTTGTCATACCATTAGAGCTGATTATCTTTCCTGGTTTCCCTGCAATACCCCTTAATTCAACTTCCTTTCCTTCCATAGAAAATTTGATGAAAAGTTCTTGAAAATTAAAAGCTATTGTACCCAAGGATTGTAGCCATTGGACTCCTAGTACAACATCAGCACCTCCCATTGGAATGGAAAGCATTGGGCTAGTCAATACATATTCTCCCATGGATAGCTTGATATTATGGCACTTTCCAGAGCAATTTATTGTTCCTCCATTTGCAATCATCACTTGACACTCTGGTGCTGGATATAGGAAGCAATTCAATTCTTTTGCTACCCTACAATGAATAAAATTGTGGGTGCTTCCTGAATCAATCAACACTATTACCTTTTTCTTCTTGATTTGTCCTTCTATCTTGATGGTTTGAGGAGTGGTAATTCCCGCCAATGCATTACAAGATATGGTCGGATTTATTTGTTCTTCATCTAGGCTTTGTTCCTGAAGTATATCTTCTTCTTTTGACCTTTCTTGCTCCTTTTCTTCTTCCTCTTCACAATCTATGTAGAATAATTTCTTCTCAGCACACTTATGACCTTTAGTGTATTTGCTATCACAATTGTAACAAAGCCCTTTTGCTCTTTTTTCTTCCAATTGTTGTGGTGTCAACCTTATAGGTTGTGGAAGACTAGGGGCAACAACACTTCCGTCTTTATAGTTGTGAGTGGTATGCTTCCTGGTTGCCATAATTTTGCTTTCCATTTTTCTTGCTAACCTGAATGCCTTCTCTAATGAATCAGGTTCCCAAAGGCGAACATCATGTTGGATATTATCCTTTAAAGACCCTATGAACACATCAATCCTATGCTCCTCTGGAATATCTTTTACCCTTATGTTCAATTTTTGGAACTCCTCAATGTGCTCCATTATTGAACCCTTTTGTTTGAGACTTATCAATTGGCTAAAAAAAGTGTTGCTTTTTGTATCCTCATAATGTGCTATCAATTCTTCCGTAAAAATTGCCCAAGTGATAAATTGTTTACGAGAGCAAAGCCATTGATACCATACAAACTGATTTGGTTCCAAATATACAGTTGCCATACGTACCTTTTGTGTGTTTTGCACATTATTGAGATCGAAGAATTGCTCCATCTGTAATATCCATGTGGCGGGATCCTTGCCATCAAACTTCCTCATATCGATTTTTGGAATATGGTGATTCTTCGATCCAACATTAGTGTCTATGGAATCATGATTAACATTTCTTTTGTTCTCATCATGAGTTTCCTTTACTACCTTTTCACCATTAGTGACCCTTTCTTGTAGCAACTTCTTCAATTCTTCCATGTCTGTCTTCATATCTATCTTCAAATCTGCCATGTCTCTCTTCAAATCTGTCTTCGAATCATCCATCTTAGCTTCCATGCCTTTTATCTTAGATTCCACGCCATTTATCTTAGATTCCACGCCACTTATCTTAGCTTCTGTTAGCTTTTGTGAGCGTGACATTTGTTGCACTTGTTCTTGTAATTTTGATATATCATGTAGCATTTCTTCCTCTTCTTCATGAGTCATGCTAGAGCTTTCAGGTTCCTTACTAGGTGTTTGCATTTTCTTTCCTCGGGGCATCAGTTACCGATAATAATGCTTTACTATGCCCTTTGAATTTCGTTAAACCAAGCTTACACAAAAATTAAAAAAAAAAAACTACACACCTTTTTTCACTTTATAGAAGCCTGATATTGAATCTGATGTATCTCTGTAATTTCGGATCATCCAGTTCTGAAATTGCTACCTGTAGTAGCCTTCTGTGTCCTCTTTCCAATGCCACAAGTCTGAGCCAAATTGGATTCTCCAAGGAAGAGTTATGTGAAATCTCCCACAGTGACTTGTTTTTAGACTGGTTCAGTAGAGCGAACTTGTACGACGTGCCACGAGTCACTGTTTCAACCTTTGAATCTGAAACACACACAAAAGAAACTACAGTCCGTCCTCTTTCTGTACCTTCTTACGAAATTTCAATCCGATCCCCAGAGAGAAAGTTATGACGATTTTCCCCAGGTCACCTGTTTTGAATGTAATTCAGGAGTCTGCAAAAAGACCAACTTCCTCAGATCATATCTCCACAAATATTGCGCGAAAAGCTCTGAAATTCGGACCCAAGGTTCAGTGCGATTTCTTCTCAAATGGGTTTTTTTGCGACTTCTGAAACATCACAGAAAAAAGTTATAGCGAAAATGCCACGATGACCTGTTTGGAGCAGCGAAACCCTAGAATCCAAAGCTCTGATACCAAATGTTATGAAACCAGCTCAAGAAAAGATAGAAAAGATAGATCAACGCCTTAGAATTCAGCCTCTTCGAGGGGGAAACCTCCTTTACATTACATAAATGAACAATTCTTGGATGATACAAATGACAAAACCTCCTTTCTATATATAGGAGTCTAAGGAGTCACAATATAATCCAGCCGACCTAACAATAATAATATAAAGCCACAAAAATAACAATAGAGGGATTCTATGGGGCACAGAAATAACAATATGGGGGTAATAGGGGCACAACAATATAAATAAGGGGTATAACTACAATAGTAATGGGGTAATCACTAGTATTATAGGGACCCAACAGTCTCCCTCTACTTCTAGCGAGTAGAAATTGTGTTGATCAGCAATGCATATCCCTCTCCACAAGCCTTCCAATTCCGCAACATTGTTGGTGTCTTTGCCAATCGAACCATAGTAGATATGCTCAGCTACTCCTCTATCATTTCTGAAAACTCCTCCATACCCTGCCGGCCCAGGATTTCCTTTAGCTGCTCCATCAAAGTTCAATTTGAAAGAGGAAGCGGCAGGAGGGGACCATTGCATGGGGGAGACAGATTTAGCAGGGGGATGGGATTTGATATTAGGCAAGCAGGATAAGTTAAGATTCCAGGAGTTCAGGATGAGCTGCTCTTGAGGAGAGTCCGGCCAGTCAGTTTCTAGCCAAGATCGAAGCGCCAAAGTTTCTTGGAGATTTTGCTTTAAGAGGAGCCAGAGTATTTCTATAGGCCGTCTACTATTGTTGAAGACTCTGTTGTTCTGTTCCTTCCATAAAATCCAGTAAAGAAAACCTGGAATGAGGTTCCATAGAGAATTTAGGATGGGGCTATGATAAGGGTGCTTGGGCCAGGTTCTTAGAGTGTTTGCTATGTCCCCCTGCCGAACTCCTGCTCTTTTATTACATTGATCAACTTTCTCCCATAGCTGAATTGCGAGAGGACAGGTCTCCATGAGATGCAGGATGGTTTCTGAGTAAAGAGTGCAGTTGGGACATCTTGAGGGTCCGATGAAGCCCCTTTTTTGAAGATTGTCCCACGTTAGGATGCGCCTCTTACTTAAAAGCCATAGAAAGGTTGATACCTTGGGCCAGAGTCTGGACTGCCAAATACGATCCCAGCACTGATCCGTAGCTGTGTTGCAATTAGAATAGTGTAATCTATATGCTTCCTTGCTGGTGAACATACCTTTTGTAGTGTATCCCCACCTCAGTTTGTCCTGCTGAATCGAATACTTGATTTTTCTATGACTTAACTCCTGTTCTATTTCTGTATAGGTTTCTCCGTGCCAATCGAGCTGCCAGGAGCTGGCGGGTTTCCATTGTTGGAAATCTTGAAGCGGGTGCTGCTGCCAGAATTGAGAGACATGAGTGAGGTTGGCTTGCTGCATAGAAATCTGCCAGATAGGTTTATGGAAGATCGAGGTGAGTTTTGGTAACTGCTGCCATGAATCCTCCCAAAACCGTGCAGAGTTTCCCGAATGAATTTCCCAGAAGCTATTCTCTTGTATGAAGGCACTATGAATTTTGGCAGCATTCCAAATCATGGAGCCTGAGATGCTAGGACTGATTCTAATGAGTTCGTCCCAATGACTTCCTGGCGCATATTTGGCTTGCCACAGCTTCGCCCAGGGAATATGTGGCTTCACTAACCAATTCCACCATATCCTGGCTCCCATAGTGTTATTGCTTTGGAGAGGATCCCGTAGTCCTAGTCCACCATTGGATTTCGGCTGGCATACCTCTTTCCAATTGACAAGGGCCCATTTCCTGTTGAGCCCCGTGGAGCCCCATAGAAAACTCCTTTGAAGGTTGCAGATCGCCTTAAGAACCCATTTGGGAGCTGCCAGTATAGAGAAGAGATACATAGGCATAGCTTGAAGGACGGACTTGATCAAAATGAGTCTACCTGCTATGTTGAGTGATCGAAATGTCCATGAGGAAAGTCTAGCTTCCAATTTGTCCAGCAGCGTTCGCCAAGAAGCATGCTTAAGGGCGGAGACCATAAGAGGAGCTCCCAAGTATTTGGAGGGAAGCGCTGCAATGGAGAATCCTAGAATACGGGCAATGTTTTTTTGAGTGGAGACAGGGGTGTTGAAGAAGAAAAGCTGGGATTTGGTGGCATTGATCGAGGTTCCGGAGGCTTCTGAGAAAAGAGAGAGCAGGGCTTTAAAGGCTTTGGCTTCTAGGGAAGAAGGATGACCAAAGAGCATCGTATCGTCAACAAACTGTTGATGGGATAGGGGATGGAGACCATGGAGCGCGATACCTTTTATAGCTTGAGTAGAAATAGCTTGATGAAGGAGGCGACTGAGACCTTCTGCCATGAGGACAAATAGGAAGGGGGATAGGGGATCCCCTTGACAAATGCCTCTAGAGGGGTGGAAAGGTATAGATGGAGAGTCATTGAGGAGGACCGAGAAGCAGGGTGAGGTAATAAGATTCATTATCCATCGGGTCCAGGTGGCATTAAAGCCGAAGGCCAACAGCATTTGATGAATATATTCCCAACTGAGCTTATCGAATGCTTTGGAGAGATCAAGCTTCAGAATCATACCTGGTTTTTTTAGAATTTTTAAAGAGTGGATCACCTCGTTTGATAGAATAATGCCATCCATTATCTGACGCCCTTCTACATATCCAGTCTGTTCCAGAAGGATGAGAAGAGGGAGAAGAGGTTTGAGCCTATTTGCCACTACTTTGGATATGAGTTTGTAGATAACATTACAGAGAGCAATCGGCCGGTATTTGTCTGGCGTATTTGATTCCTCCCCTTTGGGAACTAGAGCAATGAAAGTAGAATTGAGGGAAGGGAGGATCCAGTGCATGGATCTTGATTCTTCCACTAATTCCCAGACTTCTGTGCTGATCAACTCCCAGAATTCATGAAAGAAATTGGAGGTGAAGCCATCAGGACCTGGAGCCTTGCCATCCTTTAGCTGAGCCATTGCCTCTTCTACTTCCTGCATAGAGACTTGTTGTAATAGATTTTGATTATGATCTTCTGTGATTATTTTGGGTATGTGCTGCGTGATAGATCGTATGGCTGTTGATCTACTTCCTGTTTGTTCTTTGAGCGCTTCCTGGAAGTACTCTTTGAATTCCTTTTCAATGTCTTCATGCCTTTCTAGTCTCTCCCCTTGACTGTTATTGATGAAGGCTATATTGTTGTGCATTCGTCGTTGTATGGTGGATCGATGAAAAAATTTTGTGTTCTTTTCCCCTTCTTTAAGCCACCTGATTCTGGATTTTTGGCACCAAAGGATTTCCTCTTGTAGTCTTCGAGCTTATATTTCTGTCCAGAGGGTTTGCTCCTTATTTACCGGTTCCTTTGTTCTTCCCTCTAGGATAATGGTTTGTTGTAGAGAACACATATTCTGCTCCAATGTTTTCCTGGTTTCCAGAATGTTGCCAAATTGGGTTTTATTCCAGACTTTGAGCATTTGCTTGAGATTTTTTAGTTTTTGTTGAAATTGGAACATCTTTGCACCTGTCGGGGGAGTAAAGGATTTCCACGTAGCTCGAACCATTTCTTTGAAGTTAGGATGTGTGAACCAAAAGGCCTCAAAGTGAAATGGACGATTGCAATGTTTACCTGGACGTGTCCATTGAAGCATAATGGGCCAGTGATCAGATCCACCCTGAGGCAGGAAGGAGGCATGAAAATCCCCTCCCAAATGTATAGCATTGTCTGAAATGAGAAAACGATCTAACCTGGAGGCAATATTTTGAATTCCCCTGCGTTTGTTTGTCCAGGTGTACGTGCCATTTGAAGTCTGAATGTCCATGAGCTGATTGCTTTGAATGAATTCTTTGAATCCTGTGTTGTCCTCTTCTAACTTCGAGCGTCCTCCCTTTTTTTCCTCTAGATTCGTGATAATGTTGAAATCCCCCCTGCTGATCCATAGAGGGTACTGTCTGTTAGAGTTAAGAGCTGTAAGTGCATCCAGCACTTCTAATTTATGATGTAAGTCTTGCGGGAAGTAGGTATTAGTGAGAAGACCGTGCAGATCCGTCCCAATGAGATGAAATGAAGCTTGAATGAAACAATGAGTGGCATGAAAATCTTGAAGCGTAAGGATCTGCGGATTCCAAGCTATAGCTAGTCCACCGGAGGCCCCTACCGCATCCACTGAGACTGAGCGACTGCCTGTCCATGCTTTGTTGAGGATCCTTTCGAGGGCAACACTATTACTTTTTGTTTCTTGTAGAAAAACTATGGAAGGCTTCTCTAGCTGAATCATGTTTTTTAACATTCTGTGTTTTGAGGGGCTGTTGAGCCCACGCATATTCCAGGAGATGAGCTTCATGAGGAACAGTGGGGTTGGGGCTTGTAGAACTTCGTCAACTTTGGAAATCTCCCTGATTCCATTAAGATTTCTCCTAAAATGATGGTCCTTTGCAGATCAGTTTTGCGCCCTCTTTTTTTTGTTTCTTTTAGGATTTTCTTTCCATCCCAGGGACTTCCTGCTTGTATACCTAGACATTTATTATGTTGAGCTTTGGTGAGAACACCTTCCAATCGATCTATTTCCCATGGAGGTATTGAGTTGTACTCTTTCTGCTTGCATGCTGTTTCGAGTTTGAGTATATCCAGTCCTTCCAGACTCACAGTCTCTGGGTCTTCCTCCATTGTTGTGGGGATGTTCTGGCATTCCTCTGGGATATCATCTTGTAAACTGAGTGCTAAAGCTGCATCAAGTTCCATCGCTGAAGGTTGCATTTCATCTTCTAAAGCCGGCTTTTTCGATTCCGAGGAGAATAGAAGGCTGGAGGGCTTAGAGGAAGATGGGGGCGGGTTAGATTTGAGACTCTGGGAGGGAGATGGGCGCGATGGGGAAGCCTGAGAGTCATTATGTTGCTTTTCTGAAGGATCTTGAGGGGTAAGAATTTGGAATCTGTTCTAGGTTTCAGCTTTTTTGGTGCTGGAGGGTGCAACATGATGTTTTTTAGCATGCCTACGGCGATTGGGCACCTTGGTAAAGCCTTCAGATTCTTTGCTGGCCTCATTAGCCGGAGATTTGATCTGAGTGTTTAGAGGACAATCTCGAAAAAGATGGCCATGTTCATGGCATTTGCGGCATCGAAAAGGAATATGCTCATAGTCTAATGGTTGAATCTATTCAAAATCATCATGGAAAAGACTTACCGAGTCTGCAAGGGCTTTAGTAAGATGCATCTGGACGCAGATCCTGGCGTAGGAAGTATATCTTCGATTTTTGGTTTCCTCTGCTACTTTGATGAAAACCCCGATGCTATTGCCAATGTCCTTTAATGTTTCTTCTTTCCAGTATTCTGCAGGTAAAGAATACATGCGTATCCACACTGGAGCATGACTGAGATCTTCTGTATTTGGATTGAACCTGGGTTTCCAGTCACGAAGGAAAAGACCCGAGGAATTGAAGAAATACGGACCACCCTCAAATATGCGGGATTTGTCCTCCAGGCAGGAGAATATTGCAGTGAAGAAGCCTTTGGGGCCAAGTAGCAAGGTGACTTGTCCTTTGGGTTTCCATTTTGAGGCTATCCACCCCTGTAGGGCTTTTTCGGTTGGCCAAAAGCCAAGAAATTTTCCAATGAGAGCGTGATCCTTCATGTATTGTATTTCGTCGTTGATTCTATGGCTGGGGAGCTCAACTTTGATTCGTTCCGTTGTTTTTGGAATGCAGGTAGCCGAAGTCGCCTTTGGTTGTGACGCCGGTTGTTCTGGATTCGCCCCCTGTTCGTTTTCTTCCTTTTCACGTGCTACTGTATGCTCAACTGCTATGTCAGTCTGAATTGAGCCCTGTTCTTGTCCTGAAAAGTCGCCTGGAGGGAACAGCGATGCAGAGGATTTGAAGATGTCAGACGAGAGGTTATCTGGAGGAGGGGGGAAAGGTCCCGCCCCTCCCACAGGGGAAGCCATGACGTATTGTTTACCAGGAGCGCGAGGGATGGATCGCCGGCGGCTCAGAAAAGGGATGCGATCGGGTTGGTGCAGAATGCGCAGATCTGAACATTTGCTCAGAGAGCAGAGCCTAGGGTTTCCATTCGTCTTAGTTATCTGATCCCATCAACAATCATCATCATCATCATATTAATCCCTTGGATTTGAAATATTAATCTTTTAAGTTTATAATCTTAAGGTTTACAATTGTAGGGTTAATAATATTAATCCTAGGGTTTTTAATCTCTTGGATTTATAATATTAATGCTAAAGTTTATAATGATTTGTGCTTATAATATAAATCATAGGGTTCAATATTGTTCCCTTGGGTTTTTAATATTAATCCCTTGAGTTTGTAATATTATTGGACAATTAATCTCTACTAATATAATTAATATTATTAATATACTATATTATTTATATATGGGTCAATATTATTAACATTGTGATTATAATCTAAGTATATATAAAGAATATTGATAGTTATATTAATATGTTAATAAATGTATATTAATCATTAGGATGATGGTGAGAAATAAATAAGTACTATTAGTAATAATTGTATACTATTATTATATTAGGTTAATTTTGTTATTGTTAAATATATAAATGTTTATATATATAAATATATAAAGGTTATTATTATTTTTATTTATATAGTTCTTAATAAGTATGAATAGTCATTTTCTAATAAGCAAATTAACACTATACCTCTAATAATTATTAATGTGATTGATAAATGTCTACTTCTAATTGATTTTTCAAAAAAAACTATATAATTACTTCTAATTGATTTTCCTAGCAAGCAATCTTTTTCCTCACTAATTCTTGCGCACTGACGGTGCAACCCATACTTTTGTGTTTAATTTTATCAGAAACAGCTTATTCTTTTCCTTATGATGGGGCCGTTTCTTCAAACTTCAAACAAACGGAAATATTTGATTAACCTGACTTCGGTCTTTCTTTTTTAAAATAAATTAACAGACCTGATGATCTCCACAAAGACTTCTGAGAATGCTTTTTAATTTATTCAAACTTCAAATAGACGGCAATATTTAATTAATCTCTTGAGTGCGGTCTTTCTTTTTGAAAATGAGAATGACAAGATTTAATAATTAATCAAACTTCAAACAGACGGAAAGATTTAATTAATGTGAGTGCGGCCTCTCTTTTTTATTTGTGATATTCTTTCTTTTTTTATTAGTGAGTGCGGTATTTTTATTAGTGATATTCTTTCTTACTTGTGCGGAAACTGGGTATTTACCATCATTGTTTATAAGTCAGTGCCTACTTTATTCAAACTTCCACACAAAACTGGGTATTTACCATCATTGTTGATCCAAAAATTCGACGGACACGATTTCGAGACAACTTTATTCCGAGTTCGAATTTCTATGAATTCTAAATTCAAACTTACAAATTCAAACTTGGTTTTCTGAAGCATTGTCATTGTTGTGCGTGTTTCACAGAAGGAAATGATGGATACTTGTTACGTCCCTTCTCTTTTCTGGTGCTGTCACCTACTCCTCTTTTATTCCATTCTCTTTCTCAATCCTCCTTTTGTCTTTTCCACACCCATCGCCCATTTCTCTCACTATCCTCCTCGTCTCACCAATGCTTCCGATCAACACGCTCTGCTTGCATTCAAGTCTGCAATCACATATGATCCCTTCCCATCCTTAGCCGCTACCTGGAAACCGAATGTTTCGTTCTGCGAGTGGACGGGCATCATATGCAGCAGGCGCAGACAGAGAGTCGTTTCCCTAAATCTTTCAAGCATGGGATTACAAGGTACAATCTCTCCCCTTCTCGCCAATCTCTCCTTTCTTACAGTACTCGATCTTCACACTAACAGTTTCCACGGTCAAATTCCCTATCAATTGGGAACCCTCTCTCGCTTAAAGATGCTTCGCCTTTCTGACAATCAACTCCAGGGTTCCATTCCGCCCACTCTGGGTAGCTGCCGCAGTTTACGGAACTTGACTCTCTCCTTAAACAACTATGTGTTCTCGCCAACCTAAGAACCATGGCCTTGGGAGCTAACAATTTGACGGGAACAATCCCGGACTGCTTGGGAAACATATCCTCTTTGCACTACTTATATTTAGGTGACAACAACCTTCACGGCAATGTTCCTTCCGAATTGGGTATGCTAAGCCAGCTCATCCTTCTTGCTCTGTTTGAGAACCATCTGACGGGACGCATTCCGTCTTCGTTGTCCAACTGCACCAATCTTGAAGCATTGGATATAGGTGATAACCAATTAGTTGGACACATTCCGTCGGAGTTGTGTACCAAGAAGACCGCCCAGTTAAAGCTACTCTATCTGTCTGCTAATCAGCTAAGTGGCAGCGTTCCTTCATCCCTCTTCAATTGTACCAACTTACAATTGATTAACTTAGAAGTGAATCAGCTCAGCGGAATAGTGCCTATGGAGTTGGGTAAATTGACACATCTCCGGCACCTTGAGTTGGGCGGCAATTACCTTATTAGCGGCAACACCACGAGATGCCCCATTCTTACTGCTCTTAGTAACTTTTCTGATCTACAAGAAGTAGACTTATATTATAATAACTTCACTGGGCAATTGCCGTTTTCTATAGGCCACCTCTCTACAAAACTCTACTACTTAGACTTGGGTATCAACGAATTAGCTGGAGAAATACCTCCTGCTATTGGAAATTTAAGTAGCTTAATATTCCTTGGTTTAAATGGTAATTCTTTTACCGGGTCAATCCCATCTTCAGTTAGTATGCTTCAGAAGTTGGAGAGGTTATATATGGATTCCAATAATTTACAAGGGAACATCCCAATGGAAATTGGGCAGCTAAAGGGTTTAGATCTCTTATATATTTTTAGAAATAATTTGTCTAGAAAAATCCCTGATTCTATGGCTAACCTCCAACAATTAAGATATTTAGATCTTAATCATAACCAGTTATCAGGAAACATACCTGCAAGTTTAGGGAAATGTGTGAACTTACTACTGCTAGATCTATCATACAACAAGCTTAGTGGGCACATACATGAAGAACTTGCAGGCCTTGCAAATTTAGCCTTCTATTTCAACTTGTCAAACAATCTATTAAGTGGCCATGTACCTTTAGAACTGGGAAAGTTCGATAAGCTTCAAGCCATAGATATTTCGGCAAATCAAATAACTGGCTATATTCCAAGTATCGTCGGAAGCTGCAAAGAAGTAGCATATCTGAATCTTTCCTACAATGCACTTGAAGGTCCAATTCCAGTGTCAATCAGTGAACTTCTAAGTCTTCAAGACCTAGATCTCTCCTCCAACAATTTGTCAGGTGGAATACCTATATCACTAGCAAATCTCACAATGCTCCACCACTTGAATTTTTCTTTTAACAAGTTGTTAGGTGAAGTCCCTAAAGAAGGAGTTTTCAAAAAGATTGGCGCCACAGCATTTATGGGAAATCTTGGTCTATGTGGACCTTGGGTAAATCTACCACCTTGCTATGCTCATAAACATAAAAGTGTTTTGAATCTCAAAAGAGTTATCATACCGGTTGTTGTTGTAGCAATTGTTGTATTGTGTTTGTTTCTTGCAATCTTGTGGAGAAAGAATTGTAGGAGAAATATTCAGAGAGACACTGGTCCGTCATTAAATGTGGGGCACCGAAGAATCTCCTATGCAGAGCTCGTCATTGCAACAAATGAATTTAGTGATGCAAACTTGTTAGGAATTGGTAGTTTTGGAAAAGTGTACAAAGGGATTTTGAATGACGGCACAATGGTTGTTGTCAAGCTTCTCAATCTACAAAATGAAGGGGCTCAAAAGAGTTTTGATAGAGAATGCAAAGTTTTGGGTAGAGTTAGACACCGGAATTTGATTCCGGTCATAACTTGCTATTCAGATCTCCAAATCAAAGCTTTGATATTTCCATTAATGCCAAAAGGAAGCCTAGAAAAGTGGTTATATCCCAATGATGGAGAACAAAGCTGCTTGAATTTGATTCAAAGGTTGAATATAGCAATAGATATCGCCCAAGGCATGACATATCTCCATCATCATTGCTTTGTGCAAGTGATTCATTGTGATTTGAAACCCAACAATGTATTGCTGGGTGAAGATATGACTGCATATTTAATAGACTTTGGCATTGCTACTATATGTTTTGCAAAAAATGAAGATGGAGCTCTCACTTCCACAAATGCACTCAAAGGATCTACTGGGTACATTCCTCCAGGTATTATTTAAACTACATACCATATTTTAATTAATCTTGTGGTTTTTTTTTCTAAATCTTTATTAACCATTGTGAATTAAGAACCTTAAGATGATGATCTATGAATGCAGAATATGGAGTGGGTGGACAAGTCACAACAAATGGTGATGTTTATAGTTATGGAATACTGCTATTGGAAATGCTCACTGGAAAGAAGCCCACCCACGACATGTTTGTCGAAGGAATGAACTTGCAAAAATGGGTGGGTAGCAGTTTTCCAAACCGACTAATGGATGTGGTGGACTTGGGTTTACTAAGGAGGACGGGTAGTTGTACTGAGGAAGATAATAATCTCAATTGTCTTAGTTCATTAATAAATGTGGGATTGCTTTGCACAAATGAATCTCCTAAAGGACGACCTACTATGATGGTCATTCTAGGCATGCTGCAAAACATCAGAGACACTTTTTTGAGCCCTGGTGCCATTCCCAAATTGCAATCAAATATAACACATTTATTGGGTAGTACAAGCACTACTCTCAACAACATTTGTGAAGGTCAAAGTTCTTCAACATCTTAGTCTATTGTAATAAACTTGTAGTTGTGCAGCGAAGCCATGAAGTAAATTGAATCTTATTTCCATTTCCTTCTTTGTACATAAATTGTTCTTGTTAATTACATGTCATTCCCAAATTCCAATAAAATATAACAGATTTGTTGGGTAGTACTAGCACTATTCTCAACAACATTTGTGAAGATCAAAGTTCTTCAACATCTTAGTCTATTGTAACAAATTGGTAGTTGTGTAGCTAAACCATGTAATAATTTGAACCTTATATCTCTTTTCTTTACTGTGCATAAATGGTTGTTGTTAATTACATGCAAACATGAACAACAAAGTTAGATCCACCATGAATGCATCCCAGTCTGGCTGTATTTTTGTTTTTGGTTTAAAAAATTTGACTTTTAATTTTAAAGTTTTGAAAAAAAAAATATGAAACTGAATATTTTGAAAATTACAAATTAATTTTAAAATTTTAAAATTTGAATTTATATTTTCTGATTGGTTCATTTACATTATATAATTAATTTTATGTAATTTAAAATTGAATGTTAAATCTTTTTATTTTTATTTTTTAAAATAAAAAATATATATATGCTACCAAATCTCATAACCATTATTAAACAATACACCTATCAAATCTGAATATTTTCATATGATTTTCTATATACAAAGAACTCGACCTCTGACTAACGGTTTGTGTCATTAAATGTCCGCTACTGGCAGTGTAGAGATACATACACACAAACCAGTTGATTGCTTGAAGAAATTAATGCTATGTAGCAGATCTCATATCTCATTTATGACATAGGAGGTATGGACTGTGAAGGAGATTTGGTTCTCCTTAATTGCCTCCACCTATTTACTAAATCACTTGGCAGATTCTGTGCTATGTAACAGATCTCAGATCTCATTTATGACAGAGGAGGTATGGGCTGTGAAGGAGATTTGGTTCTCCTTAATTGCCCCAACCTATTTACTAAATCACTAGGCAGATCCTGTGCATTACCCAATCCAAGAACAAATAATAATAGATTTTGTGCCTGTGCGTGGTTTCAATGTTTTTCGCCACTATTATGGCAGGGACGAGGCCATGGACAGCCGTAGGGGCACCATGACTGGTGTTGTAACTGAATCTTGTAAGCCTGAAATTTCAAAACTTCTCTTAGAAAAACCTGCTTGTCAGCTTAATATAAACCTGCACTTGCAAAAAGATCATTTATTCCTTATCAAATGTGTAGTCTGTCCAACTGTAGGTTGTCAATATTTCTGGTCATTTCAAATTGGGTCGGTATACTTCTATTGAAGCTGTAGGTACAGTTGTAGAAACTGCTTTGTTGATTGAGATTTCAAACAAGGATCATAACATTATTGATGAACTTCATGTCATGGAAAATGAAGCATTTTAAAAAAACGCAGAGTTATTTAGACAGCGAGTTTTAAATGAACATTCTGAACAAATGGAGTAGAAATTTAAAAACCCGCGATCCCAATTGTCAGAGCGATCCCAATTGTCTTCATAGTGGGCAGATTCGAAAAATTGCACACCATTCGAGGGATTTTGCTGGTTCTTCCAAGGGGTGATACAGAAGCCAAACGTAAAGTGATTTGGAAATGAAGCCAAAAAAGGATTTCGATGCTAAAAGGAAAACCTCATGGGAATAAGCATATTTTCGATCTCACCTTTATTTTCCGCGTAAATGCATGCTACAGGTGACATATAAAAAAATTGCAGACTTTCTCCATTAAAATATGGGAGACCACCCATTTCATTTGCCAAGGCCGCGAATTGAACAGAGGCAGGGAATTTTATTTTTATATACTTCTAGTTCTCTGTCGAAAATCATCATGATCAACTCAAGGAGATGACAATTGAGTAGGTGTCTTTCTGCCAGAGTGTCTTTCTTCCGTAATACCATAAAATCCAGAGATCTTGGGACTCCGTTTGAAGCCAAAATTGTCTGCTCAACAATACTTTTTCAATGTTAATATTCAAGTCGGTCTTGCGGAATTTGGGCAATTGTTACATAAGATGCTACAGGTTGTAAAGCCTTCCTCGAACTATGATCACAATGCTACAGGTTGGGAGAGGATGAGGTTTCAAAGATGAAGATGTAACAAAAATGGTGATTGTTGTTAAATGTGAAGTCGAATTGAAATTTTCTGCGTCACTTTGCTGTCCTCAGCCGAGCGCTACTTACGCCGAAAGTTATGGCTGTTTGCAGCCGAACCTACTACACATAAATTTCACATCTAGCTAATTCTTATTCTTATTCTTATCAGCTCTATGCTTATCTATAAAGTAAGTGGTGTGTTCATCTATAAAGCAAGCCAAGGCCAGGCCTTTCAGTAATGAAAAACTTATATTGTGTGTTCTCTATTCTTATTTGTGATCTCTGTCTTGTTCTCCATTTGTCTGTGCTCTGCTGTGTCTCTCTGCGCTTCTACCTCTGATCCCATCAACTGGTATCAGAGCTAACATAATGGCTGTGAGGGATCGAACCCTGTCTGTCTGTTGGCTTCCACAAAGGGTAATTCCCGGTATTCTTCTAATTTCACACCTGTAAGGAACAGTTGACACCCCTCTTTCCAATTCAGGGAAGGGATGTACCTCTGGTCTCGGACGTCGCTGTCTACAAATTTGGTGTGATTCTGTCCTGGAAACTTTTCCATCACGGGGAACAAAAGCCTGCAATATTTTTTCGGCAACGAGGGCGCAGAGTCCACCAAGTGTCAGAGGCTATTCGCGATGGCTCCTGGCTGAGCATTGGGAATTAGGGACCGCAGATGACTGTGAAGAGCTGGAATCAGATTGTTTATTAGAGAGTCGTTCATGATAATGGAGTGTTCGAGGGCCATCGATTTGGAACGCGAAATCGAAGCGATAAGCCTTAAATTTTAGAGCTCGAGCACAAATGATGAGCACCTCGAGAGACATTTGGATTCCCTTAAGTTTTGTCGTAAGGGTTCTTTTAACTTGTATTAAGGAAGCGGAAAATGTCGTATTTTTTTATAAGTTTTGAATTTTAAGAAAAAACAAAGGAAAAATTATTTAAAAAAAGTTAGAGTTTAAATTTATTTTATTTTTTTTTATAAGTTTTGAATTTTAAGAAAAAACAAAGGAAAAATTATTTAAAAAAAGTTAAAGTTTAAATTTATTTTACTTTTGGATTTATCAAACTTCGAAGGATCAAATTTTTTGAGGTGCAAATCTCTTTTTTGAGTTAAAAATTGACGAAATGTTTGCACCTCAAGAGATTTGATCCCTGGCGCTTATAGATTCAGGGTTAAGATGGATCTAAGCAAGTTACAGTAGTGCGGCCATACAAAATTTGTTGAACATATACTCATTTTGATCATTTTAAGTATGTTAAATATGTCTAATAATAATTTGGTCAATTTAACTTTAACTTTGCTTAGTTATCTCATTTTTTGGAGATGAGAGAGACTTTTAGTAACTTGAATGATGAAATAAAAATTTAAAGTGCAAAGTGACAATGTAACAATGTTGAATGATAGAAAATGTGAATAATAAGAATATAGTGAATTACAAAAAAGCAAAGGAAAAATTATTTTAAAAAGTTATAGTTTAAATCTATTTTACTCTTGGATCTATCAAACTCCGAGAGGGATCAAATTTTTTGAGGTGCAAATCTCTTTTTTGAGTTAAAAATTGACGAAAGGTTTGCACCTCAAGAGATTTGATCCCTCTTGGCGCTTATAGATTCGGGGTTAAGATGGATCTAGGCGGGTTACAGTAGTGTGACCATACAAAATTTGTTGGACATATACTCATTTTGATCATTTTAAGTATGTTAAATATCTCTAATAATAATTTGGTCAATTTAACTTTAACTTTGCTTAGTTACCTCAGTTTTTGAGATGAGAGAGACTTTTAGTAACTTGAATGATGAAATAAAAATTTAAAGTGCAAAGTGACAATGTAACAATGTTGAATGATAGAAAATGTGAATAATAAGAATATAGTGAATTACAAACAATCTTCATTTTTTATCAATCTGAAACTATTTTATTTTACTATTCTTATTGTCACACCTATTAGTTATTCTCTATTACTGCATTTGAATGCAAAGTGATTAACAATGTTAAATGATGGAAAATGAAAATAATAAGAATGTAGCCAATTATAAATAGTTTACAGTTTTAAGAAAAAGACATTTTAGCTAAGTGAACAATTTATGTAGGATGAAAAATCAAGTATTGTGTTTATCGTTGAATTCTTGTAACAAAGAAGTCAATTCACGCCATGAATAATGTTTATGTGCACACACACTGAGAGAGAGTTTGTATGTTTTGGGGGTGAGATAGAGATATAGATGGAGGGGGGAGAGAAGGAAGAAGAGAGAGGCAAATACAGGGAGGGAGGAAGAGATATAGATATGGAGAGAGTGTGTGTATGTTTGGGGGGTGAGATAAAGAGATAAAGGAGAGGCAATGGGAGATATAGATATAGATGGAGGGGGAAGAGACGTGCTTACACTGAAATCAATGCACACTATAAATCTAATTACTTTGAAATGAATGTACATCATACATCTAGTTGCATAAAATCATAAATAAACATCTACACTGAAATCAATGCATCTAGTGCAAACAATCAAATAGGATTAGAAATGAACATCTACACTAAAATCAATGCATCTAGTGCAAGCAATCAAAGAGGATTATGAAATCAATATCTACATTGAAACCAATGCATCCAGTGGAATGAATCAAATAGGAGTAGAAATCAACATCTACACTCAAATTAATGCATCTAGTGTAAGGTATTAAATAGGATTAGAAATCGACATCTACATTGAAATCAATGCATCTAGTGCAAGAAATCATATAGGATTATAAATCAATATCTACACTAAAACCAATGCATCCAATGCAAGTAATCGAATAGGAGTAGAAATCAACATCTACACTGAAATCAATGCATCTAGTATAAGGTATTAAATAGAATTACAAATCGACATCTACACTAAAATCAATGCATAAAGTGCAAACGATCAAATACGATTAGAAATCAATATCTTCATTGAAACCAATGCATCTAGTGCAACTAATCAAATAGGAGTATAAATCAACATCTACACTGAAATCAATGCAAATTCTATGTCTATCTCCCTCCCTCTCTCCTTCTCTCTCTCCTCCTACCTCTCTACCCCGTCTCTCTCTCCCCACCTCTCCCTCCCTTTCTTTATCTTTGTTGACACCTAATCCGAAACGGATGGGTGAACTGGACAGTCATCTAGAAGATGAACTGATCAGTTTTATTTTTGTATATAAACATGAGTTAGTTAATGAATAAGATCATCAGTTCTCTCTCCCGCTCATTCTGGAGTTACCCTGGCCTGACATGGTATCAGAGCACAGGTCCCAGAAATAACTCCTGCCTCTGCCATATTTCTGCTGCCTCATGAAACCTCTGTCCTGAGAGACTGCGCATCCGTGCCTCTATCCTGGAGACTGCGAATTTTTTTATAAAACGTTTGCCTGAATTCGCTGCCCCTCTCTGCGCTGCCTCTGATCTGACATATCTGTCCATATGCCAACGCATCTGCCTGAATTGTCCTCTGTCTCTCTGCGCATTCATTTATGCCAACGCATCTGCCTGAAACGTTCTTTGCCTCTGTCGCTGCCCAGAGATTGAGCTTGGTCGAAACTTGGACGTGCTATGTTGAACAGTGAGACTGCAGTGTGCATTTTGCGTCAATTGTGTTCGAATATTGAAGGCGTTCGGTAAGTGATTTAAATGATCAGAATCCATTAAGAAGCTCATAGCATTGAAGAAGATTGATAGTTGATTGAATGGCATGTATTCTGGAGTTCGAATTGTATGTGAAATCTGGAGTTCGAATGGCATGTATGTGAAATCTGAGTTCGAATTGTCGACTTGTGGAACGTTGGCTTGGCACCGTCCTTATGTATTGCACTCCCATTCTGGCTCATGAGTTTTAAACTCCTCTCTGTCGGCTCCCATACGCCGCTGAAACTTCCCATACATAGAACACTGCTCCCCATTGCCGCGTTCAACTCCAACTGTTCACCAGTTTGAAATTACCGTTTGGGGATATGCAGCCATAAATCCCATACCAGGTTCTGTGTGAGCTATTTTTTATGGGCGTAAATTTCCGGTCTTGACTCGAAACGATGAAGTGTTGTGTTTATATATTCATTTAAATCCCATACCATTCATTTAAATACGATGGGGTAGCTGTGAGAACATCGTTTTCCAGTCCATTCGTAATCATACGGGCATGAACTTGCCCTACTGTTTCGGTGTTGGTACAGGCCTCTAACGCAGAAGTGTAGGTTGCGGTGTTCGAATCCATCTCAATACCTCTGTGTTGTGCTTCATACATTGGCTTTGCCTTCAATTTTCGTGCGGGTTTTCCCCTGAGACGATGATGTAATTGCGTATGGATATGAATTTGTAAGCCATTATAAATACAGTTTTGAAAAAAAAGGACACCAACGCTGGGCGGTATATGTGCATTAACGCTGTGGTTATATAGACCAGGGTTTGAGTATTGTATGGTAATCAGTTTTGTGCTGTCGATATGTATTTGTGATGGCAGTTTGAGTATTGTATGGTAAGCAGTTTTCAAAAGCAGTCAGAGTGTTTATATATCGATCAGAGTGTTTATATCAGTCAGAGTATCAAAGCATGTGTAGTATTTCATGATATAGTGATATATATTGAAGTGATCCTTGAGATTTTTTTTCTCTCAAAACATAGTAATATTACTGATATAAGAAATGCTGATATAAGGAATGCTGATGCAAATGTTAGAAGAAAATAAAGTGCATAAGGCTGTGGCATAAGGTTTTTTTTTCTCAGCAGAAATTTTTTCCTATCAACAGAAGTTTTTTTAGCAGAGATATTTTTTACAGAATGCATTCAATCATTTCTATGGTAGGAATAGTTCTCACTGGCAAGGAGAACTATTCTGAATGGTCCCGGATGGTAAAACACACCCTCATCTACAATGAGTTGTGGAAAGGAGTGTGTGTCGGAGAAGAAGACAAAGACCCAGTGCAGCCTACATCAGACAAAGAACTCGCCATTTGGGAAAACAAGAACAGCAAAGCCTATGCATTGATCGCAGCATCTGTAAATGAGGAAGTAAGTCGTCATATTTCATCCTATTCCACTGCCTTTGAAGCTTTACAAAAGCTGAAAGAACTCTATGATACACATTCTGCACTTGAAGTTGTTTAGCTCATGATTAAACTCTTCACTCTTGAACTGAAAAATAATGATCCTCTTGCTCTTGCATCTGAAATAAAGTCTATAATGCATGATATTAAATCCACTAAGGTTGAGTTGGATATCTCTCTTATTGCCTTTCTCAAAGCACTCTATCATACCTACTCCAATTATCTTGAGTCTTTACAAGCAAATGGAAATCTTAAAGATATAACCTTTGACTCTCTTGTGAAAAATTTTGCTGAAAGAGAGAAAGCCTTTGGAAAGAAAACAGTCCCTGAATCTTCTGAAGAGACTGTTTGCCTTGCTCACAAAGAAAAGCATCCTGCTCAAGATTCTACAAGAGGAAGAGGTGGACGAAGAGGAAGAGGAAGATACTTCAGAGGCAGGGGGGCAGACATTCTCAAGCAGAAAAGGCAGATCTGCATTGCATTCGCTGCAAACGAAATGGATCACATGATGCTTCTACATGCAAGCTACCATGGGACAAAGTTGAGCAAAGAAGAAATCAGCAGAAAGGTAAAACTGATGACACAGACAAAGGTAAAGCACCTGAATCTGCTCACTATATTGAGGCACAATGTAACATTGGAGTAAATGAAGATTTGTTTAATGCTTCACTTGCTTCTTCGAAAAATGACTGGTTGCTTGATTCAGGGGCAACCTGTCATATGACTCATAGGAAAGATTTCTTTGAAGATTTCACTGACAATGTTGATGGAGCAGTATACTTTGTAGATCAGTCAAAAATCAAGCCATCAGGGCTTGGCACAATCAGGCTTAAACTGCCTGGTCTTCCAGACTTTCTTCTGGATCATGTTCTATATCTCCCACAGCTCAAGAGAAACTTGCTGTCCCTGGTCCACATCTGCCAGCAAGGTCACTCCATTCACATGTTTGATGGCAAGCTTGAGGTAAGAAAGGCATCTGGCCACTCACTTGTCATGAGGGGTATAGAAGAAGAAAGACTTCTTAAACTGCAAGGAACCTCTGCTCATGCACAACATTTCTCATATATTTCTCATCATGAAGAAGGTGCACTCCCATCAAGTTTATTATGGCATGCTAGATTTGGACATTTAAACTATGATAGTCTCCGCTTGTTGAAGAAAAATGGTGTTGCTGGATTGCCTACAATTCCTAGAAAACATAAGCAATGTGATGCTTGCATTCTAGGAAAGCATAGCAAACAGTCTTTTCATGATTCACATTCAAGAGCACATAGGAAGCTTGAACTCATTCATTCAGATTTATGTGGTCCAATGCCTGTTTCTTCTGCAAATGGAAATAAATATATCATGACATTTATTGATGATTACACCAGAATGTGTTGGGTTTATTTTTTGAAGAACAAATCTGATGCTTTTCAAACATTCAAGAATTTTCATAAATGGATTGAAAATGATGCACAATCTCATATTGGGTCTATTCGCACTGATAATGGAAAAGAATATACATCAAATGAATTTGAACACTATCTTCGCCAACATGGGATTAAACATCAAACAACTGTGCCTTATAATCCTCAATAGAATGGTGTAGCTGAAAGAATGAAAAGAACAATTTTGAATATGGTACGATCCATGCTTTTCTTCAAAAATGTAAAGACAATGTTTTGGGCTGATGCTGTTCTATGTGCTGCATATATAAAGAATAGATGTCCATCTAGTGCTATAAGAAACAAGACTCCTTATGAATTGTGGTATGGACATGTTCCTTCGGTAAAACATCTCAGGATTTTTGGTTCCACCTGTTATGCCTTAATACCAAAGGTACATAGAAACAAACTTGGTGCTAGAAGTCGTAAGTGTATCTTCCTGGGGTATTCAAACACATCTAAAGCATACCGCCTCTATGATGAAGTAAATAAAAAGTTTGTTTTATCTAGAGATGTCATTTTTCTTGAATCATCCAAATCTGACAGTGTTGTTGAGCGGCAACTTGATCGCTTGGATAGATTCACAAAACCGAAATCATTCCAAGAGTTTGATAATCAGATTCCACATCTTGAAGGGGGGATTCCTATACTAGATCAACATGTGGAATCTCCTTCTGAAGAACAATCTCCCCTGCATGACACTCCAACAACGGATGATGCTTTAAGTGATGTAATTGATAGAATTGGGAGACTTAATCTTGATTCAGTCCCAACTCAATCAACAGAACAGCCTGGACCATCTCAGAAAGGTCCCCCAAAGTGGCTGACAAAGACACTTGAAAGTGTTCATCCTGATGAAATTGGAAAAACAGGAACCAGAAATACAAACCGACAAGATGGAGGTGATGTAGATAACTCTAATTCACCTGTTGATATGGATGTTACTTATGATTGTGAATTGAACTTGTCTACAGATTTTGAACCAACTTCCTTCAATGAAGATGCTTCTCATGATGAATGGAAAGAAGCGATGCAGAAGGAGTATGATGCCCTCATAAAGAATGGCACTTGGAAGCTGGTTGATCCTCCATTTGGAACCAAACCAATTGGCTGCAAGTGGGTCTACAAGAACAAGTACAAAGTTGATGGCTCACTTGACAAGCACAAAGCTAGGCTTGTGGCAAAAGGTTTTGCATAGAAGGAAGGGGTCGATTATGAGGAAACTTTTGCTCCCACAGCAAAATGGGCCACCATCCAGACACTCTTTGCACTAGCTGCTCAGAACGGTTGGAAAGTCCATCAAATGGATGTAAAAACTGCATTCTTGAATGGAGACCTAAAATAGAATGTTTTTATGTCCCAGCCTGAAGGATTTGCTGTGAAAGGACATGAACACAAAGTATGCAAACTTGTGAAGTCCTTGTATGGCCTCAAACAAGCACCACGAGCCTGGTATGAAAAACTAACTGAGCATCTTCTGAAACTCAACTTCAAACATTTTGATCTTGATGATGCAACTTTATTTGTCAAGAAAGTTGGCAAAACAGTTGTATATCTTGTGGTATATGTAGATGATCTTTTAATGACACGGAACAATGAAAGCTATATTGCATACATAAAGAAAGAATTAGGAAATTTTTTTGAAATGACTGATTTGGGCTATGTTCATTACTATCTTGGCATTGAAGTAACCCAACATCCAAAGTCCATATTTCTTTCTCAAAAGAAATACATTGGAGATTTGTTAAACAGATTTGGCATGACAGAGTGCAATCCCCTTTGTACTCCAATGGAACAAAACTTGAAGCTCACATCTATTGAAGGAAAGGAATTTGAGGATGCAACAAAGTATAGACAGCTTGTAGGAAGTCTCATCTACCTCACTACTACCAGACCAGACATTTCATTTGCTGTTGGAATCCTCTCCAGGTTCATGCAAAAGCCTTGTGAGGGACATTGGTCTGCTGCAAAAAGAGTTCTAAGGTACTTGAAGGGAACTCAAGACCTTGGAATCAAGTATACACAGGTGGACGACTTCAACTTGATTGGATACTCTGATTCAGACTTCGATGGTGACAAAGAAACTGGGGTATCTACTTCAGGATATGCTATGAGTCTTGGATCAGGAGCTGTCTCCTGGAGATCACGCAAACAATCAGTACCAGCAGATTCCACAACAGAAGCAGAATATGTGGCAGCAGCTGAAGCAACGAAAGAAATTGTGTGGCTCAGGAAAATTCTTGAAGATTTTCAAGTAAAACAAATACAATCAACTCCACTCATGATTGATAACACATCTGCAATAAAGTTGGCCAAGAACCCAAAGTTCCATGATCGTACTAAGCACATCAATACTAAATATCATCTGATTCGACATCATGTTGAGGCCAAAACAATCCATCTCCGTCATTGTTCCGCAAACGAGCAAATTGCAGACATCTTCACCAAAGCGCTTGGAAGAGAAAAGCTTGAAAGATTGAGAATGATGCTTGGACTCACCAACATCCCTTCAGATTAAGGGGGGGAATGTTGACACCTAATCCGAAACGGATGGGTGAACTGGACAGTCATCTAGAAGATGAACTGATCCGTTTTATTTTTGTATATAAACATGAGTTAGTTAATGAATAAGATCATCAGTTCTCTCTCCCGCTCATTCTGGAGTTACCCTGGCCTGACAATCTTTCTCTTCTTCCCTCTCCCCTGCTCCATCTATATCGATATCTCCCTCCATCTCTCTGTATTTGTCTCTCTATCTCAACCCCATAAACACATGTCACGTTCTCTCTCTCTCTCTCCCCCCCTTTCTTTGTCTCTCTCTTCTTCCCTCTTGACCCCTCCATTTATATCTCTATCTCCCTTTGTCTCTCCTTCTTTATCTCTCTATATTATTCAACATACACTCTTTCTTTATCCATATCTATCTATCTATGTATCTCTCCCTCTTCCTCTCCCTCTCTATCTCTTCCCCTTCTCTCTCTCTCTCTCAGCCCCCAAACATACACACTCTCTCTCCATATCTCTCTATCTATCTCTATCTCTCTCCCTCCCTCTTCCTCTCTCTCTCCCTCTCTCTTTCTCTCTCTTCCCCTTTTAGTTTGTACTCTTGTCTCCTTGATCTCTTTTGGTTGTTACCCTTGGATCTTAGTCCCGTGGGATCTCCTTTATTGACCATTTGGTTCTAGGGTGGTACTACTTGGGAAACCCTAATTTTAGGTAGGTGGTTCCGCTCCTTTGCCCGCACATACTACTCCCTGTCCTTTCACTATACCCACATTCATCATTTCTCCCATCTTGGTCCACATTCCCATTTTGGGTCCACATAGGGCTAGCCTCCCTCTCCCCTTGCTCCCACCTTAATTCAGGCCTAGAATGATGCCACAGAGGTTGAAGCAACTAAAAAAGAAGAAAATGCATAATTGGCCACATTTAACAGGAAATTGTACCACAAAATGCAAAAGATGGCCAACAAAAAAATAGTTAGCACGTCGGAAAAAAAACAACATATGAGCCTTACCCCATCCATGGCCATCACCCTGGTGCCATAGGCCCTAGATGAGCCTCCTCTATCATTCAGGAACCCATGATTGTCCCAACCCATGGAGGGCAATGAACCGCCTTGCCTCAAAGGGGGTAATCGCTGCTATATTATATACATCATACTCTTGTCCTTTGAGCCCCGGGCAGTTAATTAAAGAAAATTAATAAAAGGTAAAAGTCATATAAAGAAGGGTGAAAAAATCAAGGTCGGGGCACCTCATGTACCATGACTACTCCCTCCTATACATTATATACCAGGTATGTGCTTCCCCTTATCTAGCTACCCTTATGCCCCATTATGTGGCCCAGGGCTGCCCCTCTCATTCCCTATTCCATATCACCTATTTGTCACTTGCCACCCCCATTAGAAGGGTGTGCCTTGGACATACTATCCCCTCTAAGGGTTGAAACCATGTAATAAGGTACTTGGCTAACCCCCTTTGGAGCTTGGAGACACTAGCACATGCCAAAGGCCACTACAAAAGGGCATGCCATTATGAAGTGCCCACTTTTCTATCCATGATTTGTAAGCTCTTTTACCTGATTAATCTAATGATTGATTGTATTGGAAGCCTAGGGGATACATCAGATCTTATGCAAGATTGCTGGTGGTTTCCGTTTGGGTTTGGCTTCCCTATATGGGATCCTGACCCCCAAAGGTCCACATTGGCACATGTAGGGTGTGCATAGAGATCCATGGGCCTCCATAGCAACAAACAACACTCCACAGATCTTCATGGATGTTCACAAACTACTAACGATCCATTTTTGGGATGATGGTGACATGATTGGTACACTATGCCCAACAGGGCCCCACAGGAGCCCCACACTCTTGGCAGGTGTCCCAACACTTGTACGATGTTATGGCAGCATTCATTCCACCACTTGGACCATTGTGGAGGATCTACAGGCATCTCTGATTCATATGGAGATCCATGGAGTCATTGATGTGTCTTTAGACCCACTAAGAGCACGACATGTCTTCTACTTGGAAAACAAGGGACCACCCCATTGTCCATCATATTATGAGGAATTTGTTGCTCAATATGGCACTTCAGGATGTTATTGAGCCTCTGGAGGGCCCTACGACATGCACACATCATTATTTGGTCCCTTGTGTTGGGCATGGAATCCCCCCACAGCATGTTTTGGGGCTCAAAGCTCAAGTTTTGAGGAATATTATTGTAAAGCTCCGCGAATTGCGAGCCTGGAGCGCAAATTGTATGTTAGAGTCATAGGGCTGTCCGCCCTAAGTTTTGAATGTAGTGTCGGCCTACCCATGGTCCGTGGACCATGGGATTGTATAAATAGAGTGAGGCTCTAAGTTGTAAAGTAGAGAAGAAAATAAGAATTGAATGAATGGATGGAATCTGATGGTTAGCGAAGTGTAGAGGAAAAGTATAAGTGTCTTGGGTCGTAGTAGTAGGAAGAGGCTCTACAGCTGAGTGAGTAGAGGCCTAGTAGAGTCCGCAGCTGAGTGCGTAGGGTAGAGTCAAGTCTGTAACCGAAGGAAGAGAATAATAAAGAGAAGTTCTATTACCAATTCTGTGTATCTGTTCTAAGTTATTACATGTTCGATGTTACTTGCAATTATATTGTTTAGTTATTGCGCGCACTTGTATTGTGAATATTGTTAAGTATAACTGAAAGTGTACAAATAAGTTAAGTAAATCAACTAATATCGAACTGCGAGTAGGGACTTGGGTAATAACATTGTTCGGCCCTTGAGTAGGGCTGCGTGAAGGCAGTATCTCAAGTTGCAAGGTACGGGTAAGTGCACGTAGCGTCGTGCGCGCTGGATCAAACCATGGACCACTTGAAATCATCAAGCATCCCCAGGGTGCGGAAACCTGGTTCTAGCACCCTCCCATACTACTTCGGGTGAGACCTCAGTGCGCGCTCCGCGGACTATTGCCGAAAGGGCCAGTAGTACCAAGATTTGTTTGGCTAAATCACTTCTGAACTTGGGTTAGGCCCCACTAAGCCAAAAAATGGTTCCGTTTCCGGGATTGGGATCTGCATAAGGGATGTCTAATGTTGTGTCACTAGAATCTGACCAAGAAAGAAATTGAAAAGTGGTTGGACAAAAAAATTCACGAGTTCACGGCGCAGGAAAACAGGAATCCGCAAGTATCAAAGGAACAGTGGTTAGAGCGCTATGTGTATATGGAAATCCATGAGATTTTCTTTGCATCCTTCCCTTATGAGTTGTATGAGTGGATCGCTAAGCTAGCAGACATTCAAGGGAGGTGTAGGCTCGACAAACCAATCGTGTGGACTCTGAAATTGGTGCGCAGACTAGAAGCATCGGAAGATAAGATCGCGTGCACTGTGGACCATTGGCTCGATCGGATTATAGGAGGGTTCATCACCGAGTTCGCGGTAGACACATCAGTCAGCTACAGTGAGGTAGAACGACGTTTCCTCAAAGGACCGTGAGGTAAGTACATTAAATCTTTGAATACCTGGATTAAAATGCTACTGTGCGAAAAGCAGGTTATGCGAATAAATTAATGTTTGGGACTACGTGAAGTGGGAAGATCTACAAAAACGGAAGTAGCGAAGAATTAGAGACTAGTCTCTTGATTTCACCCTCACGAGAGAGTGAGGAGGAGCTCGCGAAAGTTTCTCCGGGAAGCGCTATCAGTCTGATAAGGTAGCGAATTCCGCGCATACCACCCCCACCTACACCACCACCGGTTTCACCATCATCACCTCCATCTCCGCCCACACCACCTCCACCACCCACCTAGTTCAGTATGGCGAGCACAATAAAATTACCGGTATTCAAAGGAGTAGGAAACAAAGATCCAGACCAATTTTGGTTCGTGGTAAAGGCAGTATGGGAAGCGCACGGAGTCGCGGACGACAACATAAAGAAGGCAACACTGGTGAGCACGTTGCAGGACTGCACACTGACGTGGTACATTAAACACTCTAATGAAAATCCAAACGCAGGGATCGCAGAAATCCAAGCCGCATTGAACAGGGAGTTTAGCAGGCCAAAATTGGAGACACAGTCGATTATTGGGTTTAAGGAGATCGCGATGCTTCCAGGCGAGACTCCCTGGGAACTAGATCAGAGGTTGAAGGGAATGATTCGTGAAGCCAAAATGACCTTGACGGATGCACAACACCGCGCATGGTTTGTAGCATCCCTAACGCCACATCTGAGGACGGTGCTGTCACAGTAGAAGTTATCCACCCAGGCTGAAGCATTGGAGATTGCAATGAGACTACACGAAACCCCTATACAAGATCCTGGCCTGGGAGTTCAACAAATCCATGTACAACTGAAAAATTTATGTCTGGAAATGCAGAGTCTAAAACAAGATAGGACAACTCGCCCCGAGGTGCGCGAGGAGGTATGGTGCATCAAATGCAAGGGACAGGGACATGACAAAGATCACTGTCCAGTCTTCATGACATATTTCACGGTAGGAGGGCTGATGCTATTAAGATCGGAGGCACAAGCAGGGACGAGCGTGGCGCCTGCATTATGGTGCGTGATCTGTCAAATAGGAGGAAACCATGCTATGGACAATTGTCATCTCTTACAAAAGTATACGCAGACGTCCCAACAATTGTTCTGTAATTTTTTCAGGTTGGTAGGCCATGATGAGCACACCTGCAGAAGTTATGAGCTAATGATGGATCGAACCCCTACCTATAGGGTGTATACTAAAACACGAGCCCTCGATCAAAATGTAGGAATGGCGCGCGCTGGATTTCAGGGACGCGGTTGAGGGCGACATGGAATGGGCCTAGGAAGAGGTCGCAGATAGCTAATTTATTACAATTGCGGAGGGTCGGGACACTATGCCCGCGATTGTACAAATGATGAGGGTTGAGCCGTGCGAAGAGGATCCGAATGTGAACATTGTGCTTCAGAGCGGTATCACAATAGGAGATGACAAAGGTAAGCAGCCTGAAGAAAGTGTATGGGTTCACAAGGCTCCTACAAAGGAACCTGAATTTGATTTGGAGCGCACGAAGGAGACATTCATGGAAGCTAAGAAGAGATTCACGGAGGCCTCCACTTCAGGTAGTAAGGATCAACTAGAACCGGAGATGGATCCTTCAATGCTCACTACCTTTCTGGAGACATGTATGAAGTTGTTGCGTGACAGCAGGGCTATGAAAGGACTGCAGGAACTTATCACTAGGTGCGCTGGGTCAAGAGAGCCACGTGTAGTACGAAAGCTTGGAAAACATATATCGCGAACAGGAAGGGAAATGAGGTTGACTGCGCAAATCGAAGAGTATGAAATGGATCAAGTAATTATGGATCTAGGATCGGACGCGAATATACTGCCAAAGCAGACATGGGAATGCATGGGCAAGCCCGCGTTGCAGTGGTCCCTATTCAATTGCGAATGGTGAACCAACAGAAGATCTTACCCATGGGAAGATTGCAAGGTGTAATGGTCGATATTGAAGGCGCAAGCGCGCTAGCGAATTTCGAAGTGATAGATATTGTTGACAATAGCAATCCCTATCCCGTGCTATTTGGCATAGACTGGGCCACTGATATGGATGGAGTCATAAACCTAAAGAAGCGCAAAATGATTTTTGAAAAAAGTCACTACACGTAGTAGTACTGCGAGATCCTGCCGAAGGAGCGCGATATACAGAACCGGTGCGCGACGACAATAGTGATGACGATCTCGATTGTATCTACAAGATAATCACGTGAGAGAAGGATTGAGTGAATCTGACAGCAGATGGTAGGATTTCGTGGGAGCATGACAACTCCTGCACTTCGGATTCAGACGAGGAAGTAGAACGATGGCAGAACTGGTTACACAAGGTAACCACACTAAATTACAATATGATGATAAGGTCATTACACTGTGTAGCAACAGAGGCAAGGGATCTGCCCATGTATGACAGATTGACATTAGTGGAGGAATTCCTGAACAAATTTGAAAGTGAAGTACCAGAACAACAACGGTTCGATGCTCTGAAATGGGCACTGCGCGCTACGCCCACAAGGTGGTGGGGTACACACCAGCAGAGTTTCGGGGATTGGCACGACTGCAGAAAGGTGATGCTTACACGATTTGGAAAACCTCAGCTACGGATGAGAGCCAGTTTTGAGGGGTGAAACAGCTTTCATGCCCACCTTTCTAGATGGATACAGGCGTATGGTACGCAGCCCGCACCAACGCACACCACTCTCCTAATAGAAAACAGGAACAAAACGCAAAAGCAGCGAAGACAAAGCGCACCAAGGATTATCAGCAAGGAAGCCTTTGACAAGGTGTGTGAAGTGCTGAACAAGGTCCACCATGTGAAATGCACTAACTGGGACCTGCACGTACCAGCGGTTCGATGGGCCTATAGGACCATGTGCAAAACCTTGACCGCGAGAGAAATTCCAATGCTGTGGTATGAAGCAAGGGTTGTAATCTCTGAAGAGCATGTGAAGCTGAGTCTGCATGTAACAACAACCATAGATTCAACCATGCGTAAAGCCCGAAACAAAGAAATCACACAGCTATGCGAAGCAGAACATATAAGACTTCAGGGAGAAATTCGACAGAGAAACTTTAGACTTTGCGAACTTGAAAAGGACCGCGTACAGCTAAGGAAGAAAGGCATTTTATTTGACGCAGAGGTCACATGGCTGGAAAACGAAATAAAGGAATAATTTCTCGTCAACAGACCAAGGACAGCAAGGCAAGGTGCGTACAATCATTCTAACAATTTACAGGACTATCGCGAGGAATTGGTTAGTTTGCTGTCGTGGCTAGGACTGCATATCACCAAACACAGTAACTAGGGAAGCACATTTCAAATAGTAGAACACCTGACGCTGATCACCACAATGACAGATGAGGATTTTCCGCATACTATGCTGGAGGACGGGATGGAGCCCCGCACAGGTGGTGCGACCACCTGAATAGCCATAGGAAGCATAGTCTTAGCACTCCAGGCAGTTGAAAGGGAGCTTGGGACTATAAATTATTCTGTCTGGGAGCTGCGCGCTCTGAGAAGTGCGCGTAGGTATAGAATGTCATAGGGTTCGCGACCGCGCATGAAGGGCTGCGCTGCCATGCGGGTTGGTTGCTAAGTGACCATTGGTATCATTGTTCATGGCAGGATGTCTGATTTGAGGCCAAATGGAGCAGGTGTCGGGCATTTAAGACGTGATTTATGGGCAAGATTTCGGAAAATTTGCCACCAAGAGAACATTGATGGCCCGGAATTGGGGGGAACGGTCAAATTTGAATTCAAAAGGCGCTATAAAATTCAAAGGGCTAGCCAGCGGACAACACTTGGTCATTTGAGAATTGAGCAGTTGAGCAGAGCACAGAGTGTTGAGAGTTGAGCAAGAATAGAGCCCTTGAGTTCGCGAAAGACAACATACAGTGTAGAAATGATGACGACCACTAAGGATGGGTTGGGCATTGAAGAAGGAACCACCGGTGAGGCTGCACAGGCCCCTATGGTACAAGATGTTCCCGAAGGCGCTGGGGTTGTGACAGAAATCCCCAAATAACCACGGACGCCGAGGCCAACGAAAGAAAAGCAAGCAATGGGACTAGTATAACGCATGTCCCCGAGGAATCCGCAGCACAACAAGTTATCAATGGAAGAAAAAGGGAAGGCAGTCACCATTGAAACAGATGAGGAGGAAGAAGACCTACAAGCCCTAATTGCCACAGTAGAAGAAGAAGAAGGCGTGGAGGAAGATATCCAACCGTTGCGCTCTGCAACGAAACTGCCTGCGTATGTCCCTCCACAGAGAGGGAAGACCAGAATACCGAAGGATCTGGATGCAACGAAGAGCGCACTCCAGACGCCGCTCCTCCTCGATGGAATTGTTTTTGAGGGCTCACACCTAGGCCACGTGCCCACCATGAAATTTGAAGACTGGGACCTCGCGGATAGTGAGAAGATTCTGTACCTAGAGACGGCAAATCTGATGAAGCAGAATACGAAAGGGGTAGTGATAACATTAGAGCCGTGAAAATGGTTGCGCAGTTTGGAAAAGGCCGGGTTGTTGCATTTGTTATGGATATCACATTTCCACCACGCGCCCATCACCAATTTTGTCATCAGGCAGCCACTCTGCCTGGTGCATGATGGGTATCTATGGCTGGAGGAGCCTATTCCCATCACAGCAGACCTCATCGTATTTCCTAGCTCCCCTATAAGGGAAAGGTCCTCGCGACTATAGCCGAAAAAGGAAGCAATTTGGCTCTTGCGGAAGCCATGAAGGCAAAGTATAAACTGGAGAAAAATAAGAGGGGCTACGCCATCTCCAACATCAAGGATAAGGGGGTGCGCATAGCAACTCAACTCCTGGCCGATAAAGTAATGAGAAAATGCCGCACCGATGAGATACTAGTACCGGTGGTCGCGTTGGCCAAACAGTGCACGGAGGGGGTCTAGTTCAATTGGTTCGAGTTCCTCTGCGAGGAGTTTTTGTTAAGCTGTCGCAAGGTCCAAGAGCAGGGTGAGACCTTCCACTACGCGTGGTTGCTCTTATCAATTTTGTTGGTAGTGGGAGAGCTGCCGAAGGATAGTCAGTTCCCGAACATTAACCGAGACTTACCAGAGGCTGCGAAGTATGCTTCGCTCTGGGCCACCAAGGACACAAAACGGATTCGCGATACTAAAATTTTCTGGGTGCTCATGGAGGTGAGCATCCGAATTTGGATCAACAAGAGGCTACACCTGTCACCTACGGTGCACAAAAGTCTGCAGAGTTTTGCAGACTTTAAGGCAGACATGCACAACATATACATCAGGGCGTGAAAGGATCCGGTGTAGGAGTGGACAAAGTTACCATTTGTAGCCATTGACATGCGATCTTTACAGTATTGGAGACATGGCCTCCTGAGTGGTGCGCCCCAGATTTGGCGGAGCTAGAGAAAGCAGCAGCATAGAAATAGAAGCATGATGCCAAGCTGCGCATCACCCAACTGGCCGAGAGAAGGCGAAATGAAAAAGCAGCAGCTGAGGTAAGGGCAGTACGCGAAGCAGCACAGAAAATTGCAGAGCAAAAGAAGGCCCCAGAAGCAGCAGCAGCAGCGCAGACAACAGAGGCAGCAACAGAGGAGGGCCAAGCAACGTCCTCAGGATAGGAGGCAGAGGACACTAAAATAGCAGAAGGGAGCGCGGACCCAGGGACCGCGTCCACACAACTCAAATGGCCATGCATCGCAAAGAGATCGGGTCCAAGGAAAAAGGTTAAGGCTTTGAAGCTAGCCATTGACCCGATCACCTTGACTGAAGGTGATCTCCATGACATCAGCGTAACGGTTAGCAATGTCACCAGTGAAGCAATCCAAGAGTTTATGATGGAGCACCAGAGTGTGTTTGGGGCCCTCAAGGCGCAGCTGCAGGAGTTACAGGTGCGACTCCCTCGGGAAGGAACCCTGTCTACCCACATCACAACAGGCACTTTAGTAGCAGAACAACTGTTGCTGCGCGAGGATGGCCAGCACAATAGTGTTGCCAGAGGGAGAAATAGTATCATCAGATGCGATGGAGAGAATGATGATTAGCATGATGAAAGGCCTTGGCCTTAATCTAGCTACCCTTCCACGGGAAACGCTCTATCAGCTCCAGGATGGGATCACAGCAGAGTTGTGCGCCAGGGAGAACCGCGCGATCCAAGTTCTTAGTGAACAGAAGATCAATATGGAGCAGCTCAACTTGCAGCGTGACGAGCTGGTGTCGCAGAACCAAAGGTTGGTGGAAACAGTAGATGATGCTTGCTGATGCATCCCAGAGCTGGCTATCACAGTAGATCTGCCGGTAGAAGTGTGGATCCATAGTTTGGCAAGTGGCGTTTGCGACGCGAGAGAAGAGGCAACAAAGGTTCAGCTGGCGCTGAACCTTCAGATTGCCGAGCCGCGGTTGAAGGCGTAGCCTTCCACTCCCCTAGAAATCTGAGAACAGCATGCCAACACTATTGCAGTAGGGATGGCAGGTATTGCAGGTGCAGTGAGCGACTGCACAAATATGTTGGAACAGGCACTGGAGGTCCTCACGACCTTGCAAGAGGATCCCAATATCCAGCGGCTGGAGACAGAGGCACGCGAACTCTAGCAGCAGTACGATAGCATTAGAGGGACTGCGCAGACATTAGTCCTCACTCAGCGGCTTGCAAGGATGCAGCAAGCCAAGGCCTTAAAGGAGCAGGTGGACGCGGAGCGCCACAAGGAAGCAGTCCTCAAAGCACGTGTCCAGACATGGATCGACGAAGCCTTCACAATCATGACAGATATTGAAGGAAAGCTCGTGCAAATTCAGGGGATGCATGCACAGATGCAACACAACACGCCGGAAACAGAGGTTTCAGAAGAGAGAATGCAGCAGGTTCAACAAGCAGCGGCTCAGTGCGTTGCGGACATCGGGACAGTTCGGAACCAATTGGAGGGACTCCATGCCAAGATCACTGCACCGACAGAGTGACTCAAGGACGAGTCATGATGTTTGTGTTGGGGGCCTGTTGGGCATGGAATCCCCCCACATCATGTTTTGGGGCTCAAAGCCCAAGTTTTTAGGAATATTATTGTAAAGCTCCGTGAATTGCGGGCGCGGAACGTGAATTGTACGTTAGAGTCATAGGGATGTCTGCCCTAAGAATTGATTGAATGGATGGAATCTGATGGTTAGTGAAGTGTAGAGGAAAAGTCTAAGTGTCTTGGGTCATAGTAATAGGAAGAGGCTTTGCAGCTGAGTGCGTAGAGGCCTAGTAGAGTCCGCAGCTGAGTGTGCGGACACCTGTAGCTGAGTGTGCAAGGTAGAGTCAAGTCTGTAACCGAAGGAAGAGAATAATAAAGAGAAGTTATGTTACCAATTCTGTGTATCTGTTCTAAGTTATTACATGTTTGATGTTACTTGCAATTATACTGTTTAGTTATTGCACGCACTTGTATTGCGAATATTGTTAAGTATAACTAAAAGCGTACAAATAAGTTAAGTAAATCAACTAATATCGGATTGCAAGTAGGGACTTGGGTAATAACATTTTTCGGCCCCTAAATATGGTTGTGCGAAGGCAACATCTCAGGCTACAAGGTACAGGTAAGTGTGCGTAGCAACGTGCGCGCTGGATCAAACCGCGGACCACTTGAAATCATCAAACATCCCCAGGGTGCGGAAACCTGGTTCTAGCACCCTGCCATACTACTTCAGGTGAGACCTCAGTCTGTGCTTCACGGAATGTTTTCGAAAGGGCCAATAGTACTGGGACTTGTCTGGCTAAATCACTTCTGAACCTGGGTCAGGCCCCACTAAGCCAACACCTTGTGAGGCTTGTTTTTACATTATGAGCTAGTATGGTGGCCTTGTCACCAATACAGGTTGTTATTGTCACATTATTTTATCATTAGTAGCCCATAGGCTAATTCGAACTCCTTAGGAGGATATATATTGATGTTAGATACATTCATTTGTATCATCACTTGACTTGGGATCTCTCTATCTTTAGAGAACTTCACATTTTTTCCTTGGAGGATTATTTTGGAGGATGGATGAATTTTGATGTATGGATTTGGGTTATTTCTATCTTGGAGCTTCATATTTGCAAAAAAAAATCTAGTTGGATATATTCTATAATGTTGTAAGTAAATTTTGACGTGGTTATTCTTGTTGGTGCATACCGCTAAAATTAGGGCTAGTCGCTACATAATTGAAATGTGGAATTAAGCATGTTTTAGCTAATTAATGTATGGGCCAATGTTATATGAATGAAATGTCCTAGAGATTTATTTGTCTCGATAAGCTTGCATCCTTTTCTTTGAAGTATAAATTCTTGAAGGTTAGTTTTCTTTTCTTTCTCTCAACATTGGATGAAGTTGACTTTCTGGGCCTCCTTGATCAAGAAACCAAGTTCTTACTCATCATTATCCTTGACTCCATATCCCCAAGTGAATTAGGCACTGGTCCCTATTTAGGGTGATCATTTTAACCTTTCTTTTACCATTTTCCCCCTTTTTCCCCAATTCCAGCCCCATTAGGTCACCTAAGGCATCAATTTCCCGGGAATTGACCCAAGGAAAAAATTTGAATTCCTCTAGGCTACTGCACTGGTGGGCCCTCTCTCTCTCCTCCACATTTGAGTAAATTCTGATGATGGAATCTTCAGAAATCCATAGCCCTAGCTCTAGGAACAAATTTTTCCTAGGCATCACCAAGGCTAGACATTAATAGGATCAATTCACCTTTTGAACTAAACATTATTGTTTGATCCTTTCCCCTCACCTTGTCCAGGAGAGGAACATCATTGGATGTTACATTCCATCCCTAAACCTGGGTTGGCTCCACTTGGCCCCGTGTGGTCCCACTTCTTGACAAAGACTATTTGTCAAAGACCATTTGGGAGTCCAAGTTTCTGTTGTAGCGACTTCAACACCTCCAACATTTTGGTTTGTACTCAAATTTTGGAGCCTACTGTGGATCCTGTGATCAATCGTTCCTTAGTCACTTATTTGGTAAGTTGATGATCTCAAGCTTCCCTCTTTGGTCGTAAGAGTTGTTCACACTTTTATATTTCTATAGCACGTGTCATCTTTGGGCAAGGGATTATTGCTCGTCATGCAAAGGGAATGTTTGTTTTTTCTTTATGGGGGAAGCTTTGTGAGAATGGGTTGTTCTCACCACATAGACATGGTTCACACTCATATAACACACCAACTGCACAATGTGCAAAAATCCCAACCTCTCTTAGAATTCAAAATTGCGCAGTGGGTTCCCCTAGTGTCCTTCCCTCAATCGGAACTCACTATCTCCAGAAACTACGCAGTTTTGTCCCTTAGTTGTCTTGTTTGCCTTACATCCTAAAATTGCAGAGAGGTGTCCTCCCAAGACATCATCCCGTAATAGTGCCTTGCATCCTAAAACTGTATAGTTTGTCCCCCAGCTACTCAGTCTGCCTTGCATCATGAAACTGCGTAGATGTGTCCTCCCAGGGCCTCATCCCGCAGCAGACACTGTCCACTGAAACTGCACATACGTGTCTCTTAGTGAACACAAGAACAATGACATGCTAGAGGACTCTCAAGGAGCTGAAGAAGAAGATAAGAATACCAAGGAACCCAAGGTATGATAGAAGATTGAGACCACATGAAGACTCAATCTAATTCACAACCCTTTGGAGGGAAAGTATGGAAAACGAAGCACATCTTTTGAAACACTCCTTTAGTATAGCTTGAAGGACTTCTTATCATTGTCATATCATTCTGTTTTCAATGGCATTCATGACTGCAAGCACTGAAAGTCATTCCATGTGTTTCCTCTACGTGTCTTGCCCCCTTTCGCTTGTTGGATCAATTGTCATCTTTTGACATGTCTAGCTGTTATGTCATGTTTTAAAACAGTTCTAGTGACCATGAATGTTGGTCTTTGTGTATACAAGTTGTCCTAACCATGTGAACACCTATCGCACTCATAAGCAAAGTTTTAAGCACTGTCGCGCAAGTGTCGTCACGAACATCCAAAGTTGTATCCTAAGTGTCACAGTTGTCGCTTTCAGAACTAGATAGTCTCACAGAGGGTCATTGTTTGCTATGTTGTCACGGTGGTCAATGTTGTCATGTTTTCAAAGTATGTTAAGTGTGTGATCGCAATTTCGAGTCATCACAAGTTCACTTTCCTCTCACACTTAGCCATTTTCTTGAAAATATCTTGACAGAACAACTTCACTTCACCGCCCCCGACTAAGCTACACTAAGTAGTCTCAACCCTCAGTGGTGATGCTCTACTGCCTGGAACTACACAATGCTTGAGGTTGTCCTTTGGGTTAGTTGCACTACGCAATCCCAAAAGTGAACAGCTTATCTTCCTTCCTAGAACTATGTAGAAATTGCCTCACTTTCTATCCAAACTATGCACTTCGCAAGAAAATTCATAGAGCCTCCTTCCTGCTTGCTAGAACCCCGCATTGCGCAGAGACCTGAGCTTTCATTTCTCCCCAAAATTACATAGAGATGTCCTCCCAATGACTTCCCTCAACCGGGACTCACTACTCTCAAAAACTGCGCAGAATTGTCCTTTGGTCCCTCTGCTATCCCACCTTGCCTTCTAGAAACTACGCAGGGGTGTCCCTCAGGGTCCCACCTTGCAGCTGCTATTGGTGTCCTTAACTATGCAATTCTGCCTTCCAGTTGCCTCTGCGCAGTTTTCCCCGACAATGAAGACTGTGCCCCAGAGTTCCTTGTCCAAGCCTGAGTTGCTTTTTGCACAGTCTCAGTGACCAATCCTCAGTCTCAGTGACCAGTCCTCCCTCCCTGTCACCTTGAACTATGCAATGCATAGTAACTAAGCACTCTTCCCAACATGTCATTTGCCCTAGGCCTGGAACATGGAAAACAATGCATCATGCTAGACTAGGAGGTTTTTGGATTTGATGTCGTCCCATCATGAGTGAATTGCAAGCACAAGTACACTGATAGGTCGTGGCGAGATGACGAACAGGGTGAACAAGGAGCACACATGCTAGAAAACTTACTTGCAGTTAGAAAAACGAACAACACACATCAAGTAGTAAGCGAAAGGAACAAATGCATGGAACCATCTTGCAAGACCAAGGCCATTAAAGACCCCACAACATCAAGCAATGCAGAGGAGAAGATAAACCACACATGAGAGTACATCCATCACTTCACAGCGCAAAAAATTGACATGGACACCACAACCATCTAGTACATGTCAGCAGTGTCATGTGAAGTTGTGTCATGAGTTGTCAAGGCGACATGACTACTATGGGCCATATTTGTTGTAACTGGATGTAATGTAAAGTGGACGTCCAATGGACACACACATGAAGATGAAGAGTCATGTTAGTTGAAAAGTCATAGGAAGTTGAAAAGTCATGAGGGTATTCCAAGAGTCACAAGGGTCAAGCATCACCCTTGGCTATATATACCCCTCCCATTGTATGAGCAAGGAATTTTCACCTTGCCTCCTCCCACATAACCTTGAGAGTTTACAATCATTTCTTTGAGGAGCGAGGAGTGGCTCCAATGTCCCACTACTAGGATAGTGATGTATGGTGTACATATGTGTCTTGGGACTTTTTCTTAATTGATCCAGGTGGATATTGGTGGCCACCTGCCAAGTCTACCTAGACCCCCACCATTGTCTTTCTCACCATTTTCAGTTTCCTTAATTGTAGCACAACTTACTATTTTTAGCAGTTTTTCGGGTCCTGAACTTCCAGAGCCGTTTTGAGGCCCTAAACGATGTTTTTTGGGGAATCCAGGGGGAACATGGGTCCATGGAATGGACCGATGTTGCTAGTTCCAACAATGATAGTGCTCGGATAGATCTTTCTAATGAGCTATTGTACGCGTCAAACAGAGATCATATGCCAAAGTTACGACCCTGGTAAGTTGATGTACCAATTTACCCCCAAACGGGGCCCACAGTTTGGCGTTTCATCTCCTAGGGTTAGATTCTGGAATGTTAAGGGTTTTCCATTGTTTCTCAACAATAAATAGGCCTTCGAGCCTCATTGTAACACAGTTGAGAGGCATGTAGCCATCACATCTCTTCTCAGAGATAAGCTACCATCGCCCTAGCTGGTTTATTTCCATTTCTGGTTGTAAGCATAGTTTAGTATTTTTCCATTAATGAAATGAAGTATTATTTCCACTGCATCTTTGTGTATATGGTTATCTCTGTAATTTGTTGCGTTCCTGTTTAAATCTGGATCAGTGGTATCAGAGCGGTCTGCTTTTTCTCTGTTTTTCTTTGCATGTCCCCAACAAGGTCGGGATATAAGGAGTTAGGGCTTGAACTGGTTGAACCTTTGCAAGACCAGCCTCACAAATCCCGACGGCCTCCCATGGCGGACGAGAAGAAAGACGAGGGGGCAGGAGATCCCATCAAAATCTTGCTCGAAGAAGCCCTCGAGTGACAACGGAACGCGATGATGGACAGCTTTGCCCAGATCCTTCAGCGGCTACCCAGAAGCAACGCATCGGCTTCCAACAGCTACTCTGGAAATGCCACACCCTTTAAGGTACAAGTTAATTTTGAAATCCCCATATTCGAGGGTCAGATAGACGCAGATGCCGTAGATAAATGGTTAAATCTGCTAGAGGGTTATTTTTCTGTTCATGAATTTTCGAGTCGGGAAAAGATTGTTTTTGCTCTTCTCAAAGCAGCCCCCCACGTCAAGGACTGGTGGGAAACCTACTGTGAGCAGAAGGATGAAAGTACTGGCTCACTATTTTCAGCCGCACCCACCTGGGATTCGTTTCGGGATGCCATCAAGCAGCAGTACTACCCTGTCGGAAGCTATGAGGATGAATACATAAAGTGGACCACGCTGCGGCAGGGAAGGGACCAAGACGTGCCGGAGTTCACCAATCTTTTCCATACCCTTCGCACAAAGTTGGGTATCAAGGATTCGGAGCAACATTTGATACTCAAATACCGTGGCTGCCTGCACAAGTACATCCAGGAAGAAATACAATTCCTAAACATCCCCTCGCTCGGCGCAACATACCGATATGCCGTCAAGGTCGAGCAGAAGTTTAAACAAAAGAAGAGAGACTTTGGATCTGCGAATCCAAAGCAGGGGAAAGGTGCCCCTAAACCACAGAACAAAGGACAAAGCCAAGGCGGGACAGCCCAAGACAACCAGCGGAAGCCGCAAGCAAAGAACAGCGCCACGAAGCCGAGAAAGGACACTGGAAAATGGTGCGAGTTCCATAAGAGCTCCACTCACAACACAAGTGAGTGTCGGGCCAAGCAGTCACTAGTGGCTGAGCTAAAGGTTTCAGAATCAGATGCATGTTCCGACTCTGAGTCAGAACCCGATAAGGGGTATGAAAAAGGGAAGCAGATCATTGATGCGGATCCCAGCGCCACTGTTGCTACCGCAAAGATCCAGAAAAATGAACCCGAAGATCCAGAGGAGGAGGAGCGTCTCTTCCACTCACAGATGTGGGTAAAGGGCTCCCCGATACAGTTCATTGTTGATAGCGGGAGTCAAAAGAACCTCATTTCGGCAGAGGTCGTGAAGCGGTTGGGCTTACCGACCACAGCACATCCACAACCATACACCATTGGGTGGCTTCACCAAGGACGAGATCTTCGCGTGAGCCAGTAGTGTCGCCTTCCATACAACATCAAGCCCTTCACGGATGAGGTATTGTGTGACATTGCTCCCCTTGAAGTTTGTGATGTATTACTAGGACAACCATACTTGTGGAAGCGACATGCTGTGTATGAATCAAGGCCCCGTGCTGTTATTATTACATTGGGAAATAAGTTGTTCAGGATACCAGAGGTAGCACCACCTGCCGCCATCTCTTTGATTACTGCAAAACAATGCAGTAAGATCATTTCCAAAACCAGGAAATTTGTTTTCCTGATGATACGCCCTCAAGGAAAGAAGAAGACAGTGGCTGCGGCCTCCAAACGGGGTCCCTCCGCACGACAACTACAGATGGACAAGGTTGTGGAGGAGTACGAGGACATCTTCACCTTCCCGGCAGGGGTTCCTCTGCACTGTCAAGTCAAGCACTCCATCGATCTGACCCTAGGTGCGCCGCTACCCAATGGACCAATTTATCGGCGCTCCGTTCTGGAGAACGATGAAATCAAGAGGCAGATTCAGGAGCTCCTGCAGAAAGGTCACATCCGTCCGAGTTCATCGTCCTGTGGGAGCCCGATCGTGTTGGTACAGAAGAAGGATGGGACGTCGAGACTCTGTATTGACTATCGGGCGTTGAACAAGATCACTGTCCGTAATAGGTACCCGATCCCGCGGATTGATGACCTCCTAGACCAACTAAAGGGGGCGAAATATTTCAGCAAGATCGATCTGAAGTCAGGATATCACCAGGTACCAATCGAACCCTCCGATGTGTGGAAGACTGCCTTCAAATCCAAGGAGGGCCTCTTCGAATGGTTGGTCATGCCTTTCGGATTGACGAATGCTCCTGCAACCTTTATGAGGCTAATGGATGACATCTTGCGGCCATTCACCAACTCCTTTGTAGTAGTATACTTGGATGACATTCTGATCTTCAGCCAGAGTTGGGAAGAGCACCTCCACCACATCCGACAGGTTCTCCAAACACTGCGGCAACACAAGCTATGTGCCAATTTCGAGAAATGCACTTTTGGCATGACCCAGGTTCAGTATCTGGGATACATCATTGATGAACAGGGGGTGCATGTCGATCTGGCCAAGATCCAAGTCACTCGGGATTGGCCCTCTCCAACCACTCTAACAGAGCTCCGCAGCTTTCTAGGTCTTGCCAACTTCTACCGCAGGTTTGTGTTGGGGTTTTCTCATATTTCTTGGCCCTTGAGTCAAGTCACCAAGGGCGGGGCGAAAGCAAAATTCTTTTGGTCTGAATATCAACAGAAGGCATTCAGGGAATTGAAGGATCGCCTCTGCACGGCACCAGTGCTCGCGTTACTAGATTTACAACAACCATTTGAGGTCGAGACAGATGCCTCTGACTATGCTATTGCGGTAGTCCTTACTCAAAATGGACATCCAGTGGCATATCACAGTGAAACACTTTCAGACACAGTCCGGAAGTACCCCACTTATGATAAAGAGATGTATTCCATTGTACAAGCCTGCCGACAATGGAAGCATTACATTTTGGGGAAGGAAACGGTCATCCACACAGACCACCGACCTCTGCAGTTCATACAGACCCAAGGGAAATTGCAGAATGATCGCCATCAGAAGTGGTCTACAAACCTGCAACAGTTTCACTTGAATATCAAGTATAAAAAGGGCAGCACCAATAATGTTGTAGATTGCCTCAGTCGGCCACTGATCATGGCGCTAACCACCGTGCTCAACTCTTGTGGGCACGAGACTGCTGATTGGCCACTTCTCTACAAAAGCGACCCAGAATTCGGCCACACATACCAAACACTCTTGGAGGGTCGGCATGTTGCATATTTTCACCTCCAAGACGCCCTATGATGCCACCTCGGTCACCTCTGTGTTCCTTCAAGCGAGCGTGCCAAGATGATTCGGGAAGCACACTACAGTCAGGCTGCTGGGCATTTCGGGGTCGAGAAAATAGTGGCAGTACTACAAAATTATTTCTATTGGCCGAATCTTCGACAGGATGTTGGGAAGTACATCCGATCATGTACTGCCTGTGCCATTGCCAAACCGACCATTAAGAAGCACGGCCTCTATACCCCGTTTCCTACCCCTAGTCGACCTTGGGAATCCATTTCCATGGATTACATGTCAGGCCTTCCTTCCACTAAGCATGGAAATGACTGTGTTTTTGTGGTCGTCGACAGGTTCTCGAAGATGGCCATTATGATGGCCTGCAAGAAGAATATCACAGCAGAAGCCACTGCTAAACTCTTCTTTGAACGAGTGTGGGTGCACTTTGGGATCCCACAGTCTATCATCTCAGATCGGGACATTCGGTTTCTCAGCACATTTTGGTCCAGTCTCTGGTCAATGCTGGACACCAAACTCACGAAGTCCACAGCCTTCCATCCTCAAACTGATGGCCAAACAGAGGTTGTCAACAGGATGATTGTGCACATTCTGCGCATGTATAACTCAAAGCATCCACGCACATGGGACGAGAGCCTCCCCTATGTTTAGCACAGCTACAACCGAGCTCTTCACAGCTCCACTGGCCATAGCCCTTTTCAGGTGGGTTTGGGATTCCAGCCACTATGCCCCATTGATGTGGCCATGCCCCTTGCAGCTACTCACATGAATTCAGCTCATGTCCAGTCCGAAACAAATAAGGCCACCAGCTTCATTGAGCGCATCCAACATATTCGCCAGCAGGTCCATGACATTCTTGAGAAATCAAATGCCAAGTACAAGCAGCGACATGACCAACACCAGGTGCCACACAAGTTTCAGGTGGGCGACAAAGTCTGGTTGCATTTGCAAAAGGAACGCCTTACTGGGGCTTATCGGAAATTGAGACCACTCCGATATGGTCCTTACACCATTACTAAGGCTATGGGAGACAATGCATTTGAGCTCAGCATTCCCCCATTCCTTGGCCTGCACCCAGTGTTCAGTGTGGACCGCCTTCGGCCATACTTTTCACCATTGCTAGACACATCCGACATTGCAGAACAGCTCAAACCCACAGAATTAAATCCAGATTGCATGGAACAAGCTGCAACTGATCGGATCATGGACACACAGATCAAGAACACTCGCCAACAGAATATCCAACTGTATCGAGTTGTCAAAGCAGGCCAACTCCTTCAGCAGGGCAAGTGGCTCACCAGGGAACAAGTTCAGCAGAAGTTTCCTCATCTCATGGAGGAGCTCAACGCAATGGGGACCATTGCTTCCTAAGGGGGGAGGAATGATCCAGGTGGATATTGGTGGCCACCTGCCAAGTCCACCTGGACCCCCACCATTGTGTTTCTCAGCATTTTCAGTTTCCTTAATTGTAGCACAACTTACTATTTTTAACATTTTTTCGGGTCCTGAACTTCCGGAGCCGTTTTGAGGCCCTAAACGACGTTTTTTGGGGAATCCAATGGCAACATGGGTCCATGAAATGGACCGATGTTTCCCGTTCCAACAATGATAGTTCTCGGATAGATCTTTCTAATGAGCTATTGTACGCGTCAAACGGAGATCATATGCCAAAGTTACGACCCCGGGAAGTTGATGTACCAATTTACCCCCAAACGGGGCCCACAGTTTGGCGTTTCATCTCCTAGGGTTAGGTTTTGGAATGTTAAGGGTTTTCCATTGTTTCTCAACAATAAATAGGCCTTCGAGCCTCATTGTAACATAGTTGAGAGGCATGTAGCCATCACATCTCTTCTCAGAGATAAGCTACCATCGCCCTAGCTGGTTTATTTCCATTTCTGGTTGTAAGCATAGTTCAGTATTTTTCCATTAATGAAATGAAGTATTATTTCCACTGCATCTTTGTGTATATGGTTATCTTTGTAATTTGTTGCGTTCCTGTTTAAATCCGGATCATTAATTCAGAAGCATGTTAAGGCCAACACATTTCCATGCATGTTTTGTAGATGTTTGTAAGACTATTCTTTCAGCATTTGTAATGCATGGTTGTTTCTCCTATACTAAGATAGTGGGACTACTTCAGTTGTTTTAGTACTTATATTGTTGGGAATGTGTTGTATTGGTTATCACCGTTGTCTCATCCCTATGGGCTACTCCGTGGGATACTAGAAAAACAACCTTTGTGTATTGGTTATCATCACTGTCACTTCCTTGTGGACTACTTCACGACATACTTGTTGTAGTGTTTTCTTCTCAAAGATGTACGAAAAGAACCCACTTAATATTGTGGATGACAAACAATCTCAACAATAGAAATGGCTGCTAAACATTGTAGATCTGCAGCAACTGATAGAAACAAAACCTACCAAAATTAGGATCTATGCCACAATCATAATTAAACAACAAAACAAAAGAGTAATAACTCCAATCATCCAATGGAAACCAGAAATACAAAGAATAGTTTTTACTATAACACCTGTGAAGGGAACAAATAGATGTTGCCATTCCCCCTCTATGGGATGGGTTCTTGGCTATCATCAAATGTCTTTAACTTGTGTAGATTCTCTCTCCTCTATAATGTGTAAACCAAAGAAAAATATGGTGTGCGATAATGAAAATAATAAGAGTTACAACAGTGAGTGTAATAATGAAAATAATCAAAAGTGAATAATGGATGGAAAACCCTTTTATTTATAACAAAATATTGAGTTATCTTCGAATAATGAGCAATAATAAAATATTATTGATCCCATTCTTGGAATAACCATTTGGAATATTTTATTATATTTGGTTAGGAGGGAAAAAGTATTTAAACTTTTATTTAGAAATAATAAATAAATAAATAATTTATTTATTATCTCAAGGAATTAGTTAAGGAATAATAAACAAATAAGGATTTATTTAATTATTCCCAAGGGATTTAGTCAAATTTGACAAAGAATAATAATTAATTAGTGATTAATTAATTATTATTAGAGAAGAATAAGATAATTAATGATTTATTTGTTTATTTTTCATGATTGGGTCAAATATGACAAGGAATAATAATTGAACAATGGTTTACTAGATGGATCAAAGTACACCATGTAAAGCTAATTTCACCCAAGTCCTAGTTCCTCATTGAACTCTAAAGTCAATGCTTGTAGGGTGAGGCAGGCATTTGTGAAGGAATTTTAATTCACCCTGGCGACTCCATTTTAACATTATATGCAGTATCATGAAAAATAGTTGAAGAAAGTATCCACGACATTAGCCCCAAAGAAGAACAAGACCTATGGAAAAGATTGAAGTCATGGTCTGAGGTTTGTGATCATCTAATAGGGAACAATGAATCCATACTCATTGTTTATGACCAAAGTGGGTAAAACCTCAAAAGCATAAGAAAGGATTATGAATAAGGGCCCACACATTATCTCTTCTTAGAGCTTGTCTATTATACTGGTGCATTTAATTCCTTGTCTAACAAGATCAGGGAAACATACATCCCATTACAGGATGAGGATTTGGATGAGAAAGATGACCAAGAAGATGGGGATGATGAGAAAATACCAATTATGGAATTGAGTGTGAATAGAAATGGAGTGAAAGACATATCCTCTAAAGATGATGAAGAGTTGGATCCTGAAAGCCTCCAAATCGCATGAGAAAGAATCGATGAATATAGCAGGTCATGCAGGAAGGTAGTAAGGGAATATAATTCTAATGAAGTCTTCTCCTACTTATATAATGAAGAAGTGAAGCTTCATAAGATGAAATGTAAATATAAAGAGAACCCTACTAATTCTCTCCTCCTAGAAGCATACTACCAGAATCATGTAAAAAATACCTTAGCCATTGTTCTTCAAGAGAGGAGAGAAGAAGAAAGGTCATGTTTTTCAACTAACCAAGATGAATATGACTTCGATGATGAGAAGGAAGACGAGTCCTCATTGGGACTAAGGGATAAATAGGATGATTTTGAGGACACATGTGCTGGGAAAGATGAATTTATGGAAAGTGAAATTGAGACCAACCCTACCTTTCTCAAGGATATTACTCCCGATGAATCCTCTTTCGAAAACCTTGAGAGAGATGATCCCATTAGCCCCTTGAAAAGTGACATTGAAGATTATTTCCACATTGAAAAGGAGAAGTGGGAAATTGGTCCTTAATTTGATTGTGTTGCCATTTATGACACCAACAAGGAGGATGAGGATGAGGATGAGATTGGTCTCCATTTCCCCTCAGGAACTATCTATGATGACATACCCATTGATACCCTTGGGAAGAAGAATTATTATTTTCCCTTGCATAAAGAAGGACAACATTTGATGGAAGTAATCAACTCTCCTTTTGATGAAGGCCAAATATTTAATATTTATAATGAGGAAAGAAATGAGGCTCTTACCAACCCACCTTATGATTATGTATTCAAATCACTTGAGCCTTTAGATTGTGGGGAAGGAAAACCCGTTGGATATGACACTTCAACCTCCCCTTTGTCTTCCCCTCCTATTCACCACCTTGAGTCTTCCTCAAGTAAGTCCCTCGTCCCTTTTGGTATCACCTTGAGTGACCATGCCCTTTTTCCCCTTTCTGAATATGGTGTCAATGATGATCCTTTCATTGAATATACTTTATCCCCTTTGACCCATCCTCGGTATCATGATCACTCTGCAACCTCCCCTCTCCTAGGTGACCATCACATTGATAAACTTGTTTGTTGCACTCCTTCTCTCTCTCACCCTTCGTTCCCCTCTCATCGCAACTGTATGACATCCTTGAAGCATGATAGTACAAAAAATGATTGTGATGAGGATTTCTTGAGAGTGATCATTCATTCCTCCATTTTTCACCTAGAAGGAGAGCCCTAGACCTCTAGATTGACCAATTTTCTCTCTCCTATGACCTCCCTCTACCTCGATTGGAGATTATATTTTCCCGACTTCCACCCACCTCATCCACCATGTGACTATGTCCACATTCGATTTGGGGGTTGCTACATGATTAATCATACTGACAGGCATATGTATATTAATGTGATAAAATGTTGGTCACACTCACTTTATGATTACACTTAGTATTAACATTACTATATGCATGTTAGGGTAGGATGCATTGCATCATGATTTTTGCATTAGAACTAACTGCATGTGATGTTTCTCATGATAGGCTAGATTGAATACATAAAAAAAAGAAATTGCACATTTTGTTTCTTGTTGGTTTATGGGCTAACATTAAGCATGGGTGATCATCAGACACTGCGAACAAAATTTTGCCCCATGTCTTTGATCTTTGACATGTGTAGATAATAGGTCTGCGGTGACCAAGAGATTGTTGGAGTTCTCATGACCTCTTGTTCAAGCAGTCCACTCCTTCGTGAGATCACGTCCAAGTTGGAGCCATATGTTACCCACCACTTTGTGGATGATATCCCCAGGAGAATTATTTTCTCCATGATAGGCCTCAGATGGTATCCAATAACCCCTTGATGCCTCCTACTAGCTCATTGTGCCATTTCTCTACCACCTGAGCCAACAATGTGGTTCCTCACCCACCTGTATTGATCGTATGTTTGAAGGTGGGCCTCTTGAATCTAAAGGTATGTCTTTTAATTTGATAATTGAGTATTGTGTTTACTTAACATGGATACTTATGGGTATGGATTAATGGGGGAATTTGGCAGAAATAGTGGGGTTAGTTTGCACTCTTGTCTCCTTGATCCCTTTTAGTTGTTACCCTTGGATCTTAGTCCTGTGGGATCTCCTTTATTGACCATTTGGTTCTAGGGTGGTACTACTTGGGAAACCCCGACTTTGGTTGCGTGGTCCCGCTCCTTTTCCCACACATACTACTCATGTTCCATTCACTATACCCCCATTCAACATTTCTCCCACCTGGGTCCACATTCTGATTCTGGGTCCACATAGGGTTAGCCTCCGTATCCCCTTGCCCCCACCTTTAGTTAGGCCTAGAATGATGCCTTGGAGGGTGAAGCAACTGAAAAAGAGGAAACAACATAATTGTCCACATTTAATAGGAATTTGTACCACAAAATGCAAAATATGGTCGGGACAAAAATATTTAGCATGTGGGAAAAAGACAACGCATGAGCGCTACCCCATCCATTGCCATCACCCTAGTTCCATAGGCCCTAGATGAGCCTCCTCTATCATTCAGGAACCCATGATTATCGCAACTCCTGGAGTGAAATGAATTGTCATGACTCAAAGGGGGTAATCATCGCTATATTATACACATCATGCTCTTGTCCCTTGAGCTCCGGTCAGTTAATTAAAGAAAATTCATGAAAGGAAAAAGGCATATAAAGAAGGGTGGAAAAATCAAGGTCGGGGCACATCATTTACCATGACCACTCCCTCCTATACATTATATACTAGGTATGGGATTCCCCTTATTCAACCACCCCTATGCCCCAGAATGTGGCCCAGATCTGCCCCTCTCATTCCTTATTCCATATCACCTATTTGACACTTGCCACCCCCATTAGAAGGATGTACCTTGGACATACTACCCCCTCTAAGGGATGAAACCACCTAATAAGGTACTTGGATAACCCCGTTTGGAGCTTGGAGACACTAGCACATGCCAAAGCCCACTACATAAGGGCATGCCATTATGAAGTGCCCACTTTTCTATTCATGATTTGCAAGCTCTTTTACCTGATTATTCTAATGACTAATTGTATTGGAAGCCTAGGGGATGCATTGGATCTTATGCAGGATTGAAGATGGTTTCCATTTGGATTTGGCTTCCCTATATGGGATCCTGACCCCCAAAGGTCCACATTGGCACATCTAGGGTGTGCATAGAGAGCCATGTGCCTCCATAGTAGTAGACAACACTCCAAAGATCTTCATGGATGTTCAGAGACTATTAGCATTCCACTTTTGGGACGATGCTACCATGATTGGTACACTATGCCCAACAGGACCCCACAGGAGCCCCACACTCTTGGCAGGCGTACCAACACTTGTACGGTGTTATGGAAGCATTCATTCCACCACTTGGACAATTGTGGAGGATATACAAGCATCTTCCTTTCATATGGAGACCCATGGGGTCATTGATGTGTCCTTAGACCCATTGAGAGCACCACAGGTCTTCTACTTAGAGATCAAGGGGCCACCCCCTTTTCCATCATATTCTAAGGAATTTATTCCTCAATATGGCACTTCAGGATGTTATTGACCCTTTGGAGGTCCCTATGACATGAATACATCATTTTTTGGCCCCTTGTGAGGCTTGTTTTTACATTATGAGCTAGTATGGTGGCCTTGTCACCAATACAGGTTATTATTTGCACATTATTTTATCATTAGGAGCCCATAGGCTAATTCGAACTCCTTAAGAGGCTATATATTGATGTTATATACATTCATTTGTATCATCACTTGACTTGGGATCTCTCTATCTTTAGAGAACTTCACATTTTTTCCTTGGAGGATTATTTTGGAGGATGGATGAATTTTGATGTATGTGTTTGGGCTATTTCTATCTTGGAGCTTCATATTTTCAAAAAAAAATTTGGTTGGATATATTGTATAACGTTGTAAGTAAATTTTTACGTGGTTATTCTTATTGCTATATATCGCTAAAATTAGGGCTAATTGCTGCATGATTGAAATGTGGAATTAAGCATGTTTTAGCTAATCTAATGAATTGACCAATGTTATATGAATGAAATGTCCGAGAGATTTATTTGTCTCCATAAGCTTGCATCATTTTCTTTGAAGTATAAATTATTGAATGTCACTTTTCTTTTCTTTCTCTCAACGTTGGATGAAGCTCACTTTCCAAGCATCCTTTATCAAGAAACCAAGTTCTTACTCATCATTATCCTTCATTCCATATCCTCAAGTGAATTAGGCACTAATCCCTTAATAGGGTGATCCTTTTAACCTTTCTTTTACCATTTCCCCCTTTTTCCCCAAGTGTAGCCCCATTAGGTCGCCTAGGGCATCAATTTCCTGGGAATTGACCCAAGGAAATAATTTGATATCCTCTAGGCTACTATTGGATTATTGGGGCCTAACCTAGGTTCAGAGTTAATTAGCCAAACAAATCCCTAAACTACTAGCCCTTTCGGCAACATTTCATGGAGCGCGGACTGAGGTCTCACTTGAAGTAGTATGGGGGGGTGCTGGAACCAGGTTTCTGCACCCTTGATATGTCTGAAGGTTTTATTTGGTCCAACTGTTAGTCCCTTCGCACAGGTTACTTTGCACACTTCCCTGGCCTTCGCGCCCTGATATATTTTCCTTCGCATAGCCCCAACCCGGGGCTGTGGGGCTTCCGCGCTGCTAGAGCAAGGCTCTAGACTATTTCCCTAAGTCACACCTGAGATCTTACTTATTTCTTACACTAGTTAGTTATCTTTGCATAAATGGATGCCTTATGTTATATTTATTTATACAACACATTCATATGAGTTCGTGCAACAAATCAATAGTAAACTTGCAATTCATACCAAATAATACATAAAACAGGAAAAGATACACAGAAATATGGTATAACTTCTTTTTATTAATTCTTCCCAAGGTTACAGAGTCGACCTGCCCTGCGCACTCAGCTGCAGGGGTCTGCATACTCAGCTGTGGACTACTAGGCCTCTGCGCACTCAGTTGCAGAGCCTTCTCCTAGTCTACGACCTGAAGACATGATTTACACTTGACTCAACACTTCATCAATCCCTTAGACTCATCATGCTTAGATGATATTTCTACACTTAGAGCCTCACTCTATTTATAAAATCCCATGGTCCACAGACCATGGGTAGATCTTTCAAACCGACATTACATTATAAAACCAAGGGCGGACAACCCTATGACTCTATTATGACTTCACGCTCCGTGCCCACAAATCACAGAGTATTTACAATGGACTTAATCAAAACTTGGGCTTTAAGTCCCAAAACATGCCTTGGGGGGATTCCATGCCCAACAGGCCCCCAACACAAACATCATGACTCACCCTCGAGTCACTCTATCAACAACTTCAAGGTCGGTAGCGCACTGAGTGGCTGCCTGCTGAATCTCTTATACACGTTGTTCCGAGACCGCGGTGTCGGAACTGCTTCCCTGCATCTATTCCTTTATAGTCCCGCGCCTTCTTCTAGCTACTTGGAGTGCAAAGACTGTGCTTCTATCGGCTAGTTAGATAGTTGGGCCACCCGTGTATGGCTTCAAGTGACTACCATTCACTTTGCTTGGGAAGGGTTCTCCATTTAGCTTTACTAGCTACACCGTGCCTCCATCTGTGACCTCCTTAAAAACATACGGTCCCAGCCAATGTATTCTGAACTTTCCTAGGAATTTATCAAAATTACTGTCATATAGTAACACTAAATCGTTTACCTTGAAGGTGCGCAACTTAATATGGGGATTGTGCTAGGCCTTTTCGCGCTGCTTTTTTACCTGCTAATGGAAGCTAGACAGGAACCGTTCTTCTCCAAGTTCTTCCAATTGTGTGAGCCTCTCTTCCAGGGCTCTGCGGTCCATCATACCTGTGAGCATTGCTATGCGTAGACTAGGCACAATATACTCCATTGACATGACAACTTCCACACCATAGACCAATCGCAAAGGTATCTGGCCTGTCAGTTTCTTGCACGTTGTCCTATAAGCCCATAGTACTGCAGGAATGTGTAGGTCCCAATCACTCCACTGCATGTTGCATACTTTGGTTAGCGCAGTCTCCAATATTTTGTTAAATGCTTCTACCGTTCCATTGGCTTGGGGTGATATGGTGTGCTTTTCTGATGATACACTTGAAACTCTTATGTCAGCATGTTGAATGTTTCGTTCAGGAAATGTGTACCGCAATTGCTCATCAGGATCTTTGGACATCCAAATCGTGTCAATACGTGTTCGAACAGAAACTTCACAGCTGTCGTGGCCGTGCAATCTTTTACCGATTGTGCTTCTACCTAATGAGTCAGGTACTCTATCGCAGTGATAATGTATCTCACACTCGTCTTTCCTTGAGGTTTGATAGGTCCTACAAAGTCGATCACCCAATTTTCAAAGGGCTGCAACATCATTTGTGGATTCAAAGGCATCTCGTCCCTCCACGATGGTTTACCTGTTCTTTGACATATATCACAAGCCTTACAGTGTGCTTTTGAATCCTAGTGAAGGGTTGGCCACCACAACCCTGCGTGAAGAATATTTTGCGCGGTCACTCACCCTGCATAGTGTCCTTCTACAGTGCCCCCATGCGCTTCCGTGAGGATCTGACTTTGTTCAAATTTAGGTACATACCTTCGCAATATCTCATCATTGCCCATCTTATATAGGTGCCCTGCAATGACAGAAAAATTTGCCATGCGCACCACCAGTTCCTTCTTCTACTAGATAGAGTACTCTTTCAGCACAGTTCCAGTCGTGAGAAAGTGGATTATGTCTTCAAAGTGTCCATCTGCTACATGCACAACAAAGAGCTATGCATCAGGCTATCCTTCTTCCAAACTAGTAGGTTCCTCTCCCATGTCAATGTGTGACAAGTGATCTGTTCCCACGTTCAGGCGTCCCGGTTTCACAACGACCTCAAAATAATATTCTTGGAACAATAAGAGCCACCTGCATATGTGCCCCCCCAACACAGGCTTATTGACCAAGTATTTTAGCGCGGAATGGTCTAGTGTCCTCCTAACAAATAGTGTCGATATTTTTGGAGCGGGTACACCATAGCCAATCCCTCACGTTTAGTGGTGGAATAGTTCTTTTCTGCTTTAGACAATCTGTGACTTGCGAACGCGATAGGGTGATCCAAGCCCTCTCTACCCTCCTGTGTTAGTATTGCTCCCAGCGTTATACATGATGCGTCAACGTGGACATGAAACTCCTTGTCCCATTTCGGGAAGACCAGGATTGACATAGAGGCCAATTTTTCTTTTAGTACATCCAGGCTCTTCATGCAGTCATCATTCCAGCAGAACGTAACATCTTTTTTCAATAGCTTCTCCATCGATGTGGTGATCTAGGAATAGCTTTTGATGAACTTCTTGTAATACCCCGTATAACCCAAGATAGCGTGCAACTGTTTGACACTTCGCAGTGCTTACAAATTTAGAATTACTGCAATCTTCGTGGGGTCTACCATCAGTCCCTGTTTGCAAACCACATGTCCCAACAGGTTCCCGAAGGGAATGAGGAATGTGCACTTCTTGAGGTTCAGTGCGATTTGGTGTCATCGGCAGGTATCTAGCATCAAGCGTAAGCTCGCTACATGGTGCTTAACCAATCCAAATACTGTCCAATTATCCAAATAAACCTCCAGGAACTTGTAGATATATTCCTTGAATGCTGCAACAACTATGCACACAAATATGGCCGGCGTGTTCTTCAACCCAAATGGCATAACAGTGTAATGAATACAGCCCCACTCAGTCGCGAAGGTGGTCTTGCTCCTATCTTCCGGCTCAATTTTGATCTGGTGGTACCCTGAGAACCCATTAGTAAAAGAATATGCCTCTTGCCCGCTAAAATTTTCCAATACTTCATTTGCGAATGGAGTTGGGAATGGGTCATGCACACATGCGTCATTCAATTTTCTGAGGTCCACGCATATTCTTACCTCGCCCTTCTGCTTCTTTTCCTACACTACCATAGGGCTTACCCAATCGGATTCTTCCACCGGCTCAATAATTCTAGCTGCGAGTATCTTGTCTAGTTATATTCGGACCTTCTCCTTGTACTTCGGATTCAAGCGGTAAGGCCTCTACTTAACTGGCTTCACGTTGGCCTTTAATGTGATCTGCATCATTCCTTAATCTCTGATGATTCCTTTCAAGTCTGCGATCTTGGTGGGGAACAGGTCCCGGTACTCGTGGAGTAACTTAGCGACTTTATCCACCGTCACGTCATCCCAGTAATCAGCGAGCGTTGCGTACTTAGGTTCAGCTTCCATGCCAATGTTTACCTGCTTTATTTCTACTAGCGCGGTTATGTTAGGCTCTTCAATCAGTGGCCCTTGAACCTTGTGATAGCCTTCAATTTCTGGAATTTTAACTTTTAGCGAATCCTCGTCGTCTTCTTCAGTTTTTACGTTATAACACTCTAGCGCACAGCTTAGCTGAGTCGCCCATTCCGACAGAATCAATTCTATTGGCTCCTGTGGTGTTTTAAAAATAGCTACTTTTACTTCTTGCAGTAGTATCCCACCAATGATCCTCAAACGTGAAGGTTAATAGGAACCCTTCGTGCAAGATAACCCATTCACCCGTCCCATGGTAGAGCTCTTTCTCTACATACCAGTTCATGGGTATGACATCTAGGGTATGACATAATAGGTGCACCCACTCAGGTTGCAGCTCTTCCCCATAAGCCTTTGTCCACTTGGCGAGGTGCGTGCGGGGATCATCACGTCCGTCATACTTGTCTTTTAATCGCATATGAGGCTTCCCAAACCGCATGCGCATCATTATTCTGCATTTTCGCCAGTCCCCGAAACTTCCTTGGTGCGCGCCCCACCACCTCGTGGCCATAGCGCGCAGTACCCATTTCAAAGCCTCAAACCATTGCTATTCCAGCACCTCCCTTTCGAATCTGTTCAGGAAGTCATCTACCTTACTCAACCCATCATACGTAGGTAGATCCCTTTATTTTATTGATACGTAGCGCAACTATCTCATCATCATGTTACAATTCAACGTGGTTACCTCATGTAACCGGTTCTGCCATCGCTCTATCTCCTCGTCAGAATCTGATGTACAGGAGCTTTCACGCTCCCATGAGTTCGTCCATCCACGGTGGGATTCACCCAGTCTTGCTCTTGCGCGGTTATCTTGTAGATGCAATCCAATTCGTCGTCGAGCTAGCATACACTCTAAGCAACAAAACTATTAACTTCAAGCATCACATGACAGCCACAAAAAACCATGGCGCAGATAGTTTCAATGTTTTCCTACAATTTCATAGTCACGCACTGGCTCCGTGTAGCGCAATCCTTCTACAGGGTCCAACGATACGACTACATGTAGAGACTTGTTCTCAAAAATCTTCTTGTGCTTCTTCAAATTTATCACCCCATTCATGTCAGTGGCCCAATCTATCCCTAATAGCGTAGGGTAGGGATTGCTATCATGAACAATCTCTATTACTTCAAAATCTGCCAGCATGCTTGCTCCTTTGATATCTACGGTAATTCCCTGCAATCTTCTCATTGGTAGGATATTTTGCTGGTTCGCCATTCGCAGTTGGATTGGAGACCATTTTAGTGTAGGCCTTCCCATGTGCTCCCATGTCTGCTTCGGCAGAACATTCGCGTCCGATCCTAGGTCCAGAATCACTTGGTCCATTTCATATTCCTCAATTTGCGCGGTCAATCTCATCTCTCTTCCCGTCCTTGTCGCGTGCTTTCCAACCTTCTGGAATACACGCGGTTCTCCTGGAGCGGTCCCCGTGCATTTATTTATAAGTTCCTGCAGTCCCTTTACAGCCTTGTTGTCGCGCAACAGCTTCATGCATGTTTCTAGGAACATTGTGAGCATCAAGTGGTCCATTTTCGGCTCCAGTCTGTCTTTGCTTCCTGAAGTGGAGGCATCAATGAAGCTCTTCCTAGCTTCCATGAAGGTTTCCTTAGCGCGCTCTGTTAGTGTCAGTATCTGCATACTTCCATCAGGGATCAAATTTGCTCTTTGAATTTTCATTTTAGGGGCCCCATACTAAAATTTTTACATCATTTCATTAGGTCATTTCAAGATGATCCACTGATGGTTGTCTTCTCTTCAGAAAATCTAATTTCTCCCTCGTAAATTATACTTGCTGACCCATTTTCAGGTTGTCTTCAGTCATGGTTTCATGGTCAAAATGCAATCATTTTTTCATTAGGTCTTAGGGCATGTTTTCATTAGGTCTTAGGGTTTCATTTCCAAGGTCAAAGGCATGATTTAAAGGTGTAAATAAAGGGCAGTAAGGGGATGAGGATGATAAATAAATCAAGAATGATGGCTAGTAAGTCATAGTCACTATATAATTATCTTTTTAACTAATGTAATTTTCACCTCAAAAAACATGTTTTTGAGGTGAAAACAGAGTATTTTGAGTTAATTTATATTTCTTATGTAATTTTAAGTCAATTTATGTAATAAATGATCTCGGTTGGACCAATGCATCTCTCCTTGCTACAAGGCAAAGAAACACTGTAAAAATCAGCTCAAATTGAGCATCATCCACCTGAAAAGGAACAAAGAAGAAAAGGCATTAAAAACAGAGATTTGAAAAAGGTCAAGAAACATTAGAAAGTGAGTTTTTCTAGTGAAAATAAAAGTCTACTCTTATATAAGGTGTCACATTTCATTTTCAAGTTCATCATTCTCATTTGGCAAAGGAGTCAAAAAGTGAAGAAAAGAGGAGAAGTTGAGTGAGTTTTGGGCCAAGGAGAAGTGGCGCTGCACTTCTGGAGTTTGGTGCTGCGTGTTTCAGGCAGTGGAGGTGGCGCTGCGCATTCAGGGGGTGGCGTTGTGCGTACAAGCTGAGCGTTGCACGTAGGGTGTTTCCAGCAGTGTAAAATAACACTGCGCTGTGCATTCAAGAGGGTGTTGTGCGCTTATAGTAGGTGCTGCATGTTGAGTAGCAAGAACCAAAAAAGCCTCCAGCTTCATAAAAACTTCCAAAATCACCCTCTCATCCCTCAAACAAGTAAGTGCCCTCACTATACCTCATCATTGATTTGCAATTGAAGTGTTTGAAGGTAATTTACATTGGCAAATGTGAAACCCTAGATTCTCCCTCAATTACACCCTAGAAACCCTAATCCCCATTATTTCTCCCACCATCTATTACTAAAGCCCTGAAACTCTCCCCTATATCACTCCATAACATTCTATACCCCCTCATCCTTCATCCCACAAGCTATACTTCAAAAAAGGACCCAAGCCCCTCTCCCTCATTTTCATGATTCATACCCTCCCCTTCATTTTCTAGCCCACCAAATACCTCACAAGGTCATCTCCCATTCCCTTACTCCTAAATCACTCTTGCTCACTCCCTTCATCCCTTTTCTAGGAGTGCACAGCCTCAAAATTTGCAAACATGGACAGAGAAGATAGAGACTATGAGGAGGAGGAAAACACTGGCAGTGACAGTTCGATAGATAAACCTCAGCATCAGAGAAAACCACACAAGGGAGGCAGAATTATTAGGGAAGAGCCATCAAACCTCAGATAATTGCAGGCCTCTCAGTTGGCTGTCACTTGTTTCAAACATCTATGGTGTTATAAGTTCTGTGAGTAGGTAGAGAGAGTTCAACACCACCCTGAGCTCACTAGGCTTTTTGTAGCCAAAATCTTCGGGACAATAAGGTGACTCTTGCTGGGGTGACATTTACAGTTTCACCTTCCATTATTGCAGATGCAACCAAGATTCCAAATGTAGGGGAGAAGTGGTACAAGGCACAGGACCTGGATGAACATTGTTATGAGCCTTATATGAAACCTAGGTATAGAAATGAGGCAAAAAGGATTTTTCCTTTCAGATTTCTTGAAGAAAAGTATGCCCCCATGATGAAAATCATCATGAAATATTTCACTTGTGAGGGAAGATTTTCCAGACTGTACACCTATCACATCAGGCTTCTCATGCATTTTACCAGGGTGAGGATGTTAAAACTCCCTTATTTCTTGTTCGGGAATATTGCGAAGATGGCCCACTTTGTACATAAAAAGCCATACCCTCAGCAAATGAGCAGTCTTTATCATTATTCCCTGATAAAGATGATTGTGCTTCATCATCTTAGCCTCCTCAACATATCTTGGGAGACATTTATTGCTCAGGACATCTTCAAGGGTCCTCAAATTCCTCTACCAGTGTCCCCAGAATCAGGAGGACCTTCTAGCAGTGCTCAGGGGAAGACAGATGAGAAGGCCAAAGAGACTAGAGCTACTGAGGTGCCTGATACCTACATGACATATCAAAGGGGCACAAGGAAATTGTTTGCAACTGATAGGTAAGTGTTTGCTCCACAGGGTGTGGAAGGGACCTTCTTCATCAACTCATAGGCAAATTCTTGCTCCACAGGGTGTGGAAGGGGCTTTGCCTTCTTCATCAACACAACAGGAACATGTTTAACATCTGCAAAAAGGGAAAGAAAAGATGTCGAAGGAAAGTTTTGATCATGAGGAGGAAGAGAGAGACTTTGATTTGACAGAGCATGATGAGCTGGAGCAGCATTATACTCATCATGGCATGGAAACAATTGACTTAGAGGCTCAGGATGAAGAACCAATAAAGGACATCATCATACAGGAAAGGGAGGCTCAAGTTCAAGCATTGATGGACAATTTGGAGAGAGCCAAGTATGTCATGACATATATGGAACAAGAGAAAAAGCAACTAAGTGACAAGCAGGTCCTCATGGAGCTGGAACTTCTCAAGATAAAACGACAAGGTGACAAGGGTGAATCAGTTATGCAAAAGGAAGAGGCACCGGTCACTTTGACTCCTATTGAGAAGGAAATTGACGATGATAGAGAGATTTAGATTGAAAGAGTCAATTTACACTTAGAGAAGCTGTTTCAGAAGGCCAATAGCGACAACCAGATGATCGGGCACATGGTTTACCACTCCAGGACCTAGAACAAAATTTTCAACATGAGGGTTAAACAGATGAAAGCTAGGCTAAGGCGGGCTCTAAAGGGAAAAAAATAGGAGGATAGGCTTAGGCTACTTGCTGAAGCTTCCTTGGCTCATCACGATGCTTGATGATGGTGCTGCTCACCAATTTTGGTTAGGTTTGGAGGAGATTTTGTTTTTTGCAAATTTTGGAAATTGCACACATAGAAAATATGGCTCAACGCGCAGCACCAGCTTTTCCTAGGGACACCCAATGGACAAATGGCTTGAATTTTTGGATTCAGAGTGATGATTACATGCACCCTATGGATTTGCTAAGTTTTTGGGGCAGAACTGGTCCACCAAAAAGTAAAAAAACACCCTAAAAATGACCTTTCTGCCACTTTTTGGACACACAGAAGCAGTCTTGGGAGAATCAACGTTTTAGGGGTCAAATGAGCTTCAAATTAAGAAATTCCAGGTGTTTTGGAAAGTATACTTGAAGATATTTCCAATGAACTATCATGAGCTCAATTTGAATGTCAGGAAGGCCTCCAAACAGGACTTGAAAGTGACGCTACGCATTGGACCAGTGGCGTTGCGTGTAGGACAAAGTTTGCACAGGATGGCTATTTTTCTGTGTTTTGACTGTGTTCATATATTTTCTCTCATGGAGGATGTTTTACTATTGTAAATAATGACTTGATGGATAATTAGTAGTAGAGAGTAGATTCATTAGATTAAAAGTCAATTTGAGCACAAATGAATCAGTTTTTTCACTTTTAGAGGCAAGTTGTTAGGATGCCTATATTCCAGTTTCTTGTTCAATGTTGGTTACATTAGCTCCTCATCTTAGAGATTCGACCCTTAAGGATGGGAGGAGGTTGAAACAATGCCTATATCTTCTTCTTCTTTCTCATTGTAAAGGGTTGGACTCAGTTGGATGCTTATGCCTTGATTGTACATCATTTTGTAGCAGTTTAGCAAGAGATTAATAAAAATTGCAGCTATTTCTTTGGGATCCATGTGGTATGAAGTTTAGTTCAGTTTCTTCTCTTGTGATCATATGTTAATATGTTTTGTGTACTTCATTAATCATTTCATTGCTTCTAAGTGAATGTTTTCAAGTTGATTGGCAGAATTCATAACATCGCTGCTCTGCTTTGGGGATTTATTCATCATTATATGTTTTCTACAGTCTAGGAAGGATCCATGGTAATCACATGCTCTTCCTAGCTTCTCACTAGTCTTAAAACACCTCACCCATCAAGCCCTAGAGTGCTAAACCTTATGCCTACCTTGCCCCATTGAACACCCTGCAATTTTGACCTAATTCCCTAGCCCTAACTGTCTGGCTCCTCCTGATCCAACAAAACCCCTTCAAAATCAAATCAAACCTTGTGCTACTATACCTATCCTAATATCCTTTTCCTGATCCAGTCATCTTGGCTGAGATCCTTATGGAGAGATCCCTCTCCCGGCCTAGTAGGGCTAGCTACTTGGCTAAGCATGGTTTGTGGTTACCCTGGCATTGCCTTCCTTCAGCCTGAGGTTCAATCCAGGTGATAACATGCTCCAAATCAAACTCTGGTTCTTTCGATGGAGCCTTGCGAACCCAAGTACTATCTTCAAGTTGCTTGCCTTTGTCATCCCTTGTTCTAATTCCACTTCGGAGCACAATTTTCACATTAGGGTCTTCCTCGCGTGGCTCAGACCTCATCATTTGCAGGTTCTGAGTCGGGGGAGGTTGGAGTGACCCCTTGTCACGTAGCCTTGCTATCATTGTGGGAAAATCCTCCATCTCATGATCAAACAATGTACAATACAAGCATCATGGACGCGTCAGATTTGTACAATCATGGGCATTATGTCCTGGCCCTCTGCAATTGTAACATATCAGCTGTCCGCGAACTCTTCTTGGTCCTCCTCCACCTCGGCCTCGTCCGCGCCCCTAAAATCCGGTTCGTGCCATCCCTGCGTTCTGGTCAAGGGGCCGCGTTTTGGCCCGCACTATGTAGGTGGGAGTCCTATCCATCATCAACTCATAGCTTCTATAGGGGCGCTCATCATGGCCCATTGATCTATAGAAATTACAGAACAACTGTTGCGAATTCTGCATGTACTTCTGCAATAAATGGAAGTTGTCCATAGCATGCTTTCCTCCTATTTGACAAATCGCGCACCACAATGCAGGTTCCGCATTAGGTCTTGCTTGTGCCTTTGGTCTCAATGGCATCGGTCCTCCTCCCGTGAGGTAATTTGCGAACATTGGGTAGTGGTCCTTGTCATGACCCTGACCCTTACATTTAAGACACCATACCTCATTGAGCAGCTCTGGGTGAGCTGTCCTGTCCTGTTTCAGAGTCTGCATCTCAAGGCACAAGTTTTTCAACTGTGCGTGGATCTGCTGAACTCCCAGGTTAGGATCCTGTATCAGGGTCTCATGTAGCCTCATCGCGATCTCCAAGGCCTCGACCTGAGTTGTTAGCCTCTATTGTGACAATGCATTCCTTAAATGTAGTGTTAGCGATACTACAAACCATTCACGATGTTGTCCATCCGTCAAAGTCATGTTAACTTCACGAATTGTATACTTCAGTCTCTGATCCAACTCCCAAGGGGTCTCGCTTGGTAGCATCGTGATCTCCTTGAACCCAATGATTGATTGTGCCTCTGACTTCAGTCTGCTAAATTCCCTGTTCAACGTATTTGGATGTCTGTGATCCCTACATTCGGATTGTCATTAGAACTCCTAATGTACCAGGTCAGCGCATGATCCTGCAGAGCGCTGACCAATGTTTCCTTCTTTATGTTATCATCTGTAACTCCCTGTGCTTCCCATACAACTTTTATCACGAACCAAAATTGGTCTGGATCTTCATTTCCTACTCCCTTGAACACTAGAAACTGTATCGCGCTTGCCATATTGACTTGTGGTGGTGGCAGAGATGGTATGGGCGAAGACAGGGGTGAAGACAGTGAAACTGGTAGTGGTGTGGGTGGGGGTGGTATCTGCAGAATCCTTTGCCTTATAAAATTTATCGCACTTCTTAGTGAGACCTTCGCGAGCTCTTCCTCTTCTCCTCGCGGAGGTGAAATCAAGGGGCTAGTTTCTAGTTCTGCACTACCTTTTTTTCTATAAATTCTCCCACTTCGCGTAGCCCCAAACATCAATGTATTCGCATGAACCACTTTTCACACAGTAGCATCTTAATCCAAGTGTTCAAAGACTTAACGTACTTACCTCGCGGTCCTTTGAGGAAGCATCACTTTGCCTCGATGTAGCTGACTAAAGTATCTACCGCGAACTCAGTAATGAATCCTCCTATAATTTGATCGAGCCAGTGATCAACAACACGAACAATCTTATCCTCCGATGCTTCCAATATGTGCACCTATTCTGGAGTCCACACAATAGGTTTGTCGAGCTTGCACCTTCCTTGGCTATATTCTAGCTTCGTGATCCACTCGTATAGCTCAGTAGGGAAAGATGCGAAGAAATTTTCGTGGATATCTGTGTACAAGTAACAGTCTAACCACTCTTCTTTTGATAGTCACGAATTCCTGTTCTCCTGCACTGCAAACTCATGAATCTTCCTATCCAAACAAACTTCAATTCCTTTCAAAAATAGAAGAATACCGAAGTCATCCACAGTATCGCTAAGCTATGCTATTAAATAACCCTAACTTATACATGGTTTCATCGACTCTCGGTCGTATTGAATGGCTAACAGAAAAATGCAGCAGCTAGTGACCAACCTCCATCCTTGGAAAATCCGTAACGCCTTGAACCCTATATAGAAAATGAGACAAGTCTTTAATGGAAGGTGCATGCCATTTCCTCTTGAAAACTAAAATGAACTAAGATGTAATCTTCATCAAATCGACTGGTTGTCCAAATATGGTACAGGAACCGCAATGAGTACAAGAATATCATGATCCTGTACAAACCACTTTGATTTCGATTAATGACCATTACTTGTCAAGCCATAAGGTAATGTGAATAATGAGCTACATGAAAAAACATAAACCTATTTAACCTTTTTAATCAATGATAATCTTACATAACCAATATCCAAAAATTCATTAAAAGGAACCAGAAACATATGTGAAAGGCTTAGTTCAGGTTGTAGAACAAAGGTTAAAGTAAGATAATTTAGGGTAAGGGTAAGGTAAAACAAGAAAAATTCAACGGCCAACATCCCCCCAACCTCATATTGGTGTGTGTCCTCACACAACCGCTAACCTTTGAAAAAAATAAAAATAGAAATCCTTCTCCTCACTTCTGAATTTGAATGTTGATCCCTAAACCTTCCTCTTTCACTTTCTTCACTCGAGCCTTCCTTATGTTCTTGATCAATTTCTTAACACGAACTCTTAGGTGGGCCATGTGTAACTTCCATTTCCTTACTTGTATTTTCAACTCAAACACTATCACTATCAATTCTCCATTCATGTTCTTCTATGGAGTGTTCTAGTCTAGTATGCATTTGTTTATGACTTTAAATTCATAAACATGTTGCTCTACTTTTCTAGTTCAACTCATCCTCTTACCAGGGACATAATACTTCACTATTTCCTTTCCTTTTTCCTCTTGTTTCACTATTATTTATTCTACCACTGATGTATGAGAAACATCATCATTCTTCTCTTCGTGTTATGCAACCAACTCACAAAATAGAAGAAAAGATGGATCAATGCCTTCAAAATCAGCCTCTTCGAAGGTGCAACCTCATTTACATTACACAAATGAACAATTCTTGGATGATACAAATGAATAAACCTCCTTTATTTATATAGGAGTCTAATGGGTCACAATATAACCAAAGTCGACATAACAATAATAATATAAGGGCACAATAATAACAATAGTGGGCTTCTATGGGGCACACTAATAACAATATGGGGACAATAGGGGCACAATAATAACAATAAGGGTTACAATGACAATAGTAATGGGGGAATCACTAGTATTATAGGGTCCTAACATGCCCCTCTCCTTCAAAAAGGTGTTTTCCTCAACACTTGAGTAGTTATGGAAGCTTCTGTATAAAATTCTCATCCTCCCATATGGAATCTTCAGCGGGTAAGTTCTTCCACTAGATGAGATACTCTGAAATTGATCGATTTCGTAGCTATCAAGTTCTTTTTTATGTGACTGCTTCAGGTTCCAATATGATTTTTCCTTCCTCATCAATTTTTGGAAATATTGTTTGAACTAGGATCTTGTCACCTATAACGTTCTTTAAACATGAAACATGGAAAAATGGGTGCACTCAAGAAGCTGCATGAAGCTCCAATTTGTATGCCATAGTACCAATCTTTTGCAACACCTTGTATGGACCATAATACTTTGGTGATAATTTATTATCCTTATTATCTTGATTGAGGGACATTTGTTTATATGGTTGTAGCTGTAGGAATACCCAGTCACCTACATCAAAACTTCTTTCGCTGCAATGTTGATCTACCTATTGTTTCATTCTATTCTACGCCAAAGTGAGGTTATCCTTTAAGAGTTTGAGAACTTGTTGTTGATGCTCGATGTGATCTTCCACTGCTTGAACCTTATAATTTTGTCTTAAATATGATGTGATGGATGGTGGATGATATCCATAAAGTGCCATAAATGGGGTCATTTTTGCTACAGTATGGAAGGAAGTGTTATACCGCCATTCATCCAGAGGAAACGATTTGACCCATTGTGTCTGTTTATCAAAGACAAAGAAACAAAGATATTCTTCCAAACATTTCTTTACTATCTCAGTTTAGTCAATGAGCTATGAGCTAACTGAGTATCGAGATAAGAAAATAATTCTGTCCAAAAAATTCCAGTAAAAATGGGATCTCTATCGCTTACAATAAGCTTTGGGTTTCCATGTAGCTTTTGAATTGTTTCCATAAGTGCAATAGAAACTATACCAGATTTAAATGGATGAGATAATGTAAAAACGTGTGCATACTTGATAATTCTGTCAACTAACACCATGATGACACTCTTTCTTTCAGACTTGGGTAAACCTGTGATAAAATCCATTGAAATCTCCTCCCAACGTTGGCTTGGAATGGATAAAGGTTGTAATAGACCTGGGGTCTTAATTTTTTCAACTTTATTTTGTTGGAAAACCAAAAATTCTGCCACAAAATTTTGAATATCCGATTTAAGGCCATCCCAAAAAATTCCTTCTTAACACTGTGGTAAGGTTTTAAAAATCCTGAATGCCCTCCTAAGGGAGAAGTGTGCAATTCCATAAAAATCTTTTGTTTGAGTTGGGAATTCTTACATGGGTATAAGTGATCTTTGTACCATAACGAATAATTTTTCTAGCTAAATGCATTAGATGTATTGGGATCTTTTTGTAAATTTTGAATGAGTTCCCACACTTCTTCATCATTCTTCCATTCATCCCTTGCTTCATTTATCCAATCTGGTTTGATAATAGAAATGGCGCAAAGCAATGCTTCCACATCCTCATCCTTTCTTGAGAGTGCATCTACCACAACATTTTGCTTCCCTTTTTTGTAGATGATTTCAAAGTCATAACCCAACATCTTTGTGATCCATTTTTACTGCTCTTCTAAAGATAATCTTTGCTCTAAAAAGTATTTAAGACTATCATGATCTATTTTTACCTTGAAGTGTCTTCCCATTAGGTAGGGTCACCATTTCTTAAGTCCATGTAGTATTTCCAACATTTCCTTCTCATAAATAGCTTTGTGTAAATACTTTCCTTTGATTGGATGACTTTCAAAAGAAATGGGTCTTTCTTCTTGAATTAAAACAACACCAATTCCATTTCCTGACGCATCACATTCCACAATAAAGGTTTTTGTGAAGTCGGACGTAGCTAAGACCGATGCTTGGAACATTGCCTCTTTAAGATATTCAAAGGCCTTTGTTACTTCTGGAGTCAATGAAAATGCATCTTTCTTCAATAATGTTGTTGGAGGTGCTGCTATTTTCCCATAATTCTGAACAAACTTGTGATAATACCCTATCAACCCGAGAAATCCTCACAGATGCTTTATGGATGTGGGGATTTTCCATTCCTTAATGGCTTTAATTTTTCTAGGGTCTACTTTAACACCTTCATGAGATACAATATGACCCATATATTCCACCTCTTGTAATCCAAAGAAACATTTAGAGCTTTTTGCATATAATTGTTTATCCTCCAATAGTTTGAGCACCCTGTCAACATGTTGAACATGATCCTTCCAAGACTTGTTGTAGATTAGCATATCATCAAAAAATACTAACAAAAATTTTCTAAGGAAGGGTTTGAAAATGGAATTCATCAAACCTTGAAATGTAGAAGGTGCATTGGTAAGGCCAAAAGGCATGACCAAAAATTCATAATGACCCTTATGAGTTCTAAATGCTATTTTTGGAATGTATTCAATCTTCATTCTGATGTGATGATATCCTAAATGAAGATCCAACTTGGTGAAATAAACTGATCTATGCAATTCATCAAATAATTCATCAATGACAGGAATGGGAAATTTATCTTTAATAGTGAGCTTGTTGAGCTCCCTATAATCCAGACTCATGTGCCATGATCCATCCTTCTTGTGCACCAATACTACTAGAGCAGAGAATGAACTTTGACTAGGTTGAATTATACCAGCCTCTAGCATTTCTGCAACCATACGTTCAATTTCACTCTTTTGGCAATAGGGATATCTGTAAGGCGTGATGTTTGGAGGAACACTCCCTGGAATCAAATGAATAGAACGATCATGATCACGAATATGTGGGATGCCTTTGGGAATCTTAAATACCTTGGAATGATTGTCCAAGACTTTTTGGAGATCTAGAGAAATAGATGATTTCGATGTGGGAACCTCTAGTGAACATAATTGTGCAATTACACTTCGTTTTTCTTTATTTAGAAGCTTTGTCATTCCATTAGAGATGATGATCTTTCCTAGTTTCCCTATGATACTCCTTAATTAAACTTCCTTTCCTTTAGAACAAAATTTCATGAAAATTTCTTGAAAATTAAAAGCTATTGTACCCAAGGATTGTAGCCATTAGACTCTTAGTACAACATCAGCACCACCCATTGGAATGGAAAGCATTGGGCTATTCAATACATATTCTCCCATGGATAGCTTGATATTATGGAACTTTCCAGAGAAATTTATGGTTCGTCCACTTGCAACCATCACTTGACACTCTGGTGCTATATATAGGAAACAATTCAATTCCTTGGCTATCTTACAATGAATAAAATTATGGGCACTTCCTGAATCAATCAACACTATTGCCTTTTCCTTCTTGATATTTACTTCTATATTGATAGTTTGAGGAGTGGTAATTCTAGCCAATGCATTACAAGATATGGTCGGATTCATTTGTTCTTTCTCTAGGGTTTGTTCCTGGTGTATATCCTCTTCTTTTGACATTTCTTGTTCCTTTTCTTCCTCCTCTTCACAATATATGTAAAATAATTTCTTCTCGGCAAACTTATGGCCTTTAGTGTATTTGCTATGACAATTGTAACAAAGCCCTTTTGCTCTTTTTTCTTCCAATTTTTGTGGTGTCAACCTTGTCGATTGTGGAAGGCTAGGGGAAACAACAATTCCATATTTATAGTTGTGAGTGGTAGGCTTCCTATTTCCATAATTTTTCTTTCCATTTTTATTGCCAACCTGAATGCCTTCTCCAATGAATCAAGTTCTCGAAGGTGAACCTCATGTTGGATGTTATCCTTTAAAGTCCCTATGAACACATCAATCCTATACTCCTCTGGAATATATTTTACCCTTATATTCAATTTTTGGAAGTCCTCAATGTGCTCCATCATTAAACCCTTTTGTTTGAGATTTATCAATTGGCTAAAATAAGTGTTGCTTTTTGTATCCTCATAATGTGCTATCATTTCTTCTGTAAAAATTTCCCAAGTGACAATTTGTTTACGAGAGAAAAACCATTGATACCATGCAAACTGATTTGGTTCCAAATATAAAGTTGCAATGCATACCTTTTGTGTATTTTTCACATTATGGAGATTGAAATATTGCTCCATTTGTAGTATCCATGTTACGGGATCCTTGTCATCAAACTTCCTCATATCAATATTTGGAACATGGTGGGTCTTCAATCCAACATTAGAGTCTATGAAATCATGATTAACATTTCTTTTGTTCTTATCATGAGTTTACTTTACTACCCTTTCACCATTAGTAAACATTTCTTGTAGAAACTTTGTCAAATCTGTCTTCAATTCTTCCATTTTTCCTTCCATCTTAGCTTCCACGCCATTCATCTTAGCTTTCACACCATCCATCTTAGCTTCCACGCCTTTCCTTAAACCATCCATCTTAGCTTCCAAGTCATTCATCTTAGCTTCCATGCCTTTCTTTAAACCATCCATATTATCTTCCACTCCATCCATCTTCACTTCTGTTTCTTTTTGTGAGAGTGAATTTTGTTGCACTTGGTCTCATAATTTTGATATATCATGTTGCATTTCTTCCTGTTCTTCATGAGTCATGCTAGAGATTTCAGGTTTCTTACTAGGTGTTTCCATTTTCTTTCTTCGGGGCATCAATTAATGATAATTATGCTTCACTATGCCCTTTGAATTCCTTAAAACTAATTTTTCAAACCAAACTTATGCAAAATTTAAAAAAAAACTACACAACTTTTTTCACTTTGTAGGAGCTCGATATTGAAGCTGATGTATCTCTCAAATTTCAGATCTTCAAGGTCTGAAATTGCGAACTGTGGTATCTCTCTGAGTTCTATTTCCAACGCCACCAGTCTAATCGAAATTGGATTCTCCAAGAAAGAGTTATTCCCAATATCCCAAGATGGACTGATTATACATTGTTTCAGTAGAGCGAACTTGTATGAAGTGCCACATGTCATTGTTTCAACCTTCAAACTTGAAAATGGTGTACAAAAAACTACAATCCTTTCTGTTTCTGTAATTTCTTACGAAATTTCAATCTGATACTCAGAGATAAAGTTATGACGAGTTTCCCAAGGTCACCTGTTTGAGATATATTTCGGGATCCTGCAAAAATCCTAACTTCCTTGGATCATATCTTCAAAAATATAGCGAGAAAAGATCTGAAATTTGTAGAAAATTTGTTGGTAGGGTAACCCGATAATGCATTATAAATCAAAGCAGAATACTATAACCTACTTCTACTATCAATTTGCGGAAGCTTAAAGATCGAGATGAACAATATAACCAAAAGAAAAAGAATCAATGGAACAATACACATGAAAATACTTTGGGGAAAGCCTCAGCTAAAAACCCCACACTATTGTATTATCATACATGGTGGAAATACATAGGATTTATACAAAGCCTTAGCTCTCACAGCTAGCCAACTCTCAGTACAATCCTCACAGATGCTCACAGGCAATCTTGGATTCTCTCCAGCCTTCCTCTCTACCCTCCAAGCTCATATTTCCTTGTGTTGTTCCTTCTGGATGATTTTCCTTTACCAAGTGGAAAACCCATCCTTCAAAACTGCGCAATCCTCAAGGATAAATCCTTGACTGCATGCATGAGTTTTATCCATGAGAAAACACATGCAACTAATAGTACATTGTCCTTGAACATTAATCTCAACTGGGTCTTTCTCATAATAGACATGCATGAGTTTCTGATGAGGGAATCTTCAGTTAACTGGAGTAGCACTAGTTGAGTGCATTAATGCATCAACTGACTGTTAACTCACTATTAGTTCCTCAAATAGTTTGGAACTAATTTAACTAGACTTAACTCAGTAAACTAAGTTAACTAATTACAACTCAAATATAACTCAATCTTATCTCCTTAATTTAAGGGATAACTCTTGCATGACTTCAGAAAGACTTCTAACTTGAATTTCTCCAACTAATTAATTTAAAATAAATTAATTAATTATTTCCAAGTAGCTTTTAAGACTAAATTCGATTTTAATTCACAATTTAATTCAAGGACAAATTAAATTGGAATATTCTTATTGCCATATTTCAACAAAATTGAGACCCGAGGTTCAGAGAGATTTCAGATCAAATGGGTGTTTTTTTTAGCTTCTGAAACGTCGCAGAAAATTTTTTATAGCAAACATTCCACAATGAACTGTTTGGAGCAACGAAACCTTAGAATCCAAAGCTCTGATACCAAATGTTATGCAACTAGCTCAAAAAATAGATGAAAAGATAGATCAACACCATCAAAATCAGCCTGTTCGAGGGGGAAACCTCATTTACATTACACAAATGAACAATTATTGGATGATACAAATGACTAAACCTCCTTTCTATATATAAGAGTCTAAGGGGTCACAATATAATCAAAGCTGACATAACAATAATAATATAAGGGAAAAAAAATAACAATAGTGGGCTTCTATGGAGCACACTAATAACAATATGGGGACAATATGGGGACAATAGGGGCACAATAATAACAATAAGGGCTACAATGACAATAGTAATGGGGGAATCACTAGTATTATAGGGGCCTAACACTTCCTTCCCCGGCTCCTGAGTTTGTTCATCCGGACCCAGAGGAATATTGTCCTCATGTTTTTCTTCTGTTTTCTCTTTCATCACCTCTTGCTCAAGCTCCTATCCATGAGTCATTTTATGCTTTTTAAATTTCTTCATAAAAAATGCTAGAGTAACATCATCCTCATCCTCTTTATATCCCAAGTTAAAAATTGAAGCACCCAATGCTACTACATTTTCCAACATTGAGAGGTTATCCTCTACCGACATATTTTCTGCAAAAGTATCCATTCGAGGATTCTTAGGAGAGGCACAATATTTATAAGAAGACTCAAAGTCTTCAATTAACTCGAATGCAGTAGCCGATGTAAGTGGATTTTTCTCGAAGAAGCATGGTGACCCTTCAGCAATCCACGTGTAAACCTCTAAGATGGTCCTGAGATCTCAACTTTATCTTCTTCATCCTTTTTCGATTTCTACTTCTTGGACTAGAGTTTACTGGTCTTGGATTTAATATTCTTATTCTTGGGTTGGGGTTTAGTGGCCTTGGATTTCTCATCCTTGTCACCTCTTGAGGGCGACTGCTTCTCCTCTTGACATTGGGTATCCTTGGATTTAGCATCCCCTTTACGTCCCTTCTCTTGTTGATTCTTTCTACGAGCCCTTTTTACAGTGCTCCCACTTCGTAATGACTTTAGACATCCTTTCCATATAGTCCCCCTATTCTCTAACTCTTTCTTAACTTAATCAAGACATACTGACAAAGCTTAAAGGCTATTTTATCTTTTCAGATTTTATGTACACTCTTGGACATTTTATCTAAACTCTTCAAGATAAAGTAAGGAAAGTTGATTAACTTTCCTGATTCAAAATTCATCAGCTATCAGATGTGGTATAGGTAAGTTGAAGAAAACCTCCCTTCACAGGTAAGAAATTTCTGAAGAATATACAACAAGTGTCGCCACTTCTTGATCGTTGCACTAATCTATACCCCTACCTTCCAATCCACAGCACAATCATCCTCTATAAAAAAATTGCGCCATGCGCCCTTCTCCACCTCACCTTTCTTAAACCACTTTTCCCCTATGGCTGGTAGCTTAGTAGCCTATGAGATAGAGCGTTGGAATCACATAGAACCCACAATGGTCATTTTCCCGTCAAAACTTTGTGCAAAATATTGAGCAATGGGGGAATCGTAGCCATAGAATTTATATAGAAAAGAGAGAAACCAGTTTCATGTAAAATGGGTAATCTACCTTCATATTCCACCATCCCCTCTAATTATTTCATAGACCAGGGATCGATTCAAACTGGTGCCATGACATTCAAAAGATATCACCACTTACAATCCCCTAACCTATTCAAAATTTCAATCGGACAATTCCAAAGAAAATCCTCACAACATATAATCTCTGGTGTCCAAGAAGTGCAGGGTGATTGTTTTTCGATGCCCCACTATCTCTGCATTAACTGATAATTCGAACTGCATGCATTCGGCTACTCAATTCACGTTCTGATAACACCCCATCCTACTTATATCACCCATTGAAGTAACTACCACTCTGATAGTACAAAAATCCAGTTAGGAGGGCCGTGGATTCGGCATAATCTTCAAGGCAGGTGGGTAATGATGATTGGGAGTGGTGGTTGTAACGGTTATGCTTTCAAGAAATGGACAGAAAAATCGCACATGGTGGAGGTAAAATCATTTAAAGGATAGAAAAATCTCGGATATAAATAGCAAGGAGTGAAATGACCTTCACACATGCACCCGGTCCTTGTCATGAAATTTATTGGAAATGATAACGCTTGTTATAATAAGGTTACCCAGGCCTATGTTAATTCATACACAAACATTAATCATTCCTTTCAATCTAAAAAAATATTGTCATTTTATATAAACATAAATACAGAGGCCATTGTTTTCACATACGACCATCATATTTCTAACAAAAATTGAAGTCAATTTACAACCAATTCCAGTGATCCTTTAAACATCATAATAGAATTATTGCACTACAACATGATTCTTGTACTTGAACAAGGCTTCCTGTATTGGGATACTGGGATTCATGCACTAAAAATGCTGTAGTTCCTGCACTGTGATTCCTGTACTGCACGAGAGGATTCTTGTACTTGTGATAAAATTATGTTATGAAATTATCAATCAAATTATCTCTGTTAAGAACAGGATGGATTACATACAAATTTATTGCATAATTTAAGGAGTTCTTTATCGCCAGGTTTAGGTGTCACCATGTTTCTAGATCTGATCAGATAAGGTTTCCAAGAATTTATCTGATCCCGAAAAATATATGAGGGAAAAAAGAAGCAGGACAGGGGTATTTGTAAATAAAGGGAAGGAAAATCATTAGGGACACTTAGAATAAGGTAAGTATATTAGGGGGATATAGGAAAAAGGGAATAAGGGGGAAAATTTCAAGGGTAAAAGGGAAAAATAGAAACTGGGATAGGAAATTCTATGAAGAATAGGAGGGACATTCAATCGGGGAAATAAGAGAAGAAATAGAGGGAAAACTAAGAAAAAAGGATGAGAAGAAATACATAGTATTTACCTTAGATAGTAAATGTCGTGACTAAATAATGTTGTATCCTTGATTAATTAGTTGCATCGGGAGTCTAACGTTACTTGAATAAAATTTGGCATACTATTTGCCCTGAACTTGGTAAGGGCTTAGTTTCTTCCAGTTTCTTTTCCTACCACCATAAGTCCTTGGGAAACTTGCTCTTCTCAGTGACAAATTAGTCATCTATCATGATCAAGTAAGATCCCAGTTTATTTAAAAAAAAATTGATCTTCTTGGCAGCAAGATGGTTTTCAAGCAGACCCTTACATGATTGCACTAATAAGCTCATTTTCAGAGTCGTGTGTCTTATTTTATTATTATTATGATTTTTTTTCCTTTTTTTTGTTATTTCTAATTATTTTTTTTATATTAGGAAAAGAGAAAATCAAAATTCACAGTAGGCTGGTATCACCACCTACCATCTTCAGCTCAGATTGTTTCTAAACCTGTTGTATGAAATCTTCCCTAGTGGTGGGCCAAAAATATATTTTAAGTATATGCCCATTCACTAAGACAACGACTTCACGTCCATCAATGGTATTAATTTCTACTGCTCCATTCTCAAAAACTTTAACTACCTCATATGGCCCCATCCAGTGTGTACAAAGTTTCCCCTTAAAATTTTGTAAACTTTGAATCATAAAGGAGTACCCAGTTATGTGGATATAATTGATTCTTTCTGATTAACCTATCGTGTCATTTGCTACGTTGTTGCTGCATTAATTTATTCTGTTGAACAATATCTCTCCTAATTTCATCAAGTTCATTCAATTGCAAAAGACGATGTTTTTGTGCTTCCGAGAGATCCAAACCCAGCTGGACTACAGTTCTAAAAGTTTTAATCTGGAATTCAATCGGTAACAAGACTTGCTTCACGTACACCAACTCATGAGTTGTATGACCTATGATATTCCTCTATGTAGTTATGTAGACCCACAATGCTTCTGGTAATCTATTTGCCCAATCTTTCTTATGAAGATTCATTGTTTTGGTAAGAATGGACTCAATCACTTTATTGGTGGATTCTACCTGTCCATTTGCCTTTGGGTGGTATAGTGTTGATTTCCTACGTGAAATATTGTATTGATCTATAATTCCTTTTACCATATTAGAAACAAACTGAGGTCCATTGTCAGTAACAATTTCCTTGAAACACCAAATCGTGTAAAAATTTCATTAAATAAAAAATCAACAACAACATTTTCAGTAGCAAAAGGAATAGCTCTAGCTTCTACCCATTTTGTTACAAAATATGTGCAAACCATGATATGTCTTTTGTTTAAAGATGTTGGAGATATAGGTCCTAAAAAATCAAAGGTCCATTTTTCAAAGGGTTCTAACATGACTTGAGGACACAAAGGCATTTCATCTGCTTGACCAGGTTGGAACATTTGCTGATGACTATCATAATGCTTAACATATTGTTTGGCATCTCTAAACATGGAAGGCCAAAAGTAGCCAACGCAAAGAATTTTATATGTTGTTCTTTTGTCAGCGAAATTCCACCCACAAGGTTTATCATGGGAAACTTTCAAAATATCAAACACTTCTTCTTCTATCACACATCTACAGATAATAAGGTTGGGTCCTGTGTAGAAGAGGTCTCCCTGAATCACACTTTTTTGAATGATTTTCCACCTCTCTGGAGAGGATAGGTGTGGTGGTGTTTTTCCTGTGAGAAGATAATTAGCTATATCAGCAAACCAAGGAGAATTTGTTGAAACAACAAAAAGATTTTCGTCAGGAAATGAATCATCTACAGGAATTACTTCACTAGGATTATTTAATCTAGAAATATAATCAACTACTACATTTGATTTTCCTAGCCTATCGATTATAATAACATTGAATTATTGTAGTAAAAGCAACCACCTAGTTATCCTACTGCTAGTCAAAGGTTTGTTCATAAAATACTTTATGGTAGAATGATCTATATGTATAAATACTTCATAATTTGTAATGTAGTGTTTGAATTTGTTAATAGCAAAAAATAAAACTAGAAACTCTTTCTCAGTTACTATATAATTCAATTAAGAAGATGACAAGTTTTTACTAATGAAGCAAATAACATAGGATTGTTGGTTTTCTTCTTGTCCTAACATTGTGCCAATAGCAATGTCTCAGGCATCTAAGGAAATATGAAATGGAAGGTACCAATTAGGCCCCCTCAAGGCTGGTGCTTGTACTAATTTTTCTTTCAAATTCTCAAAATCCCTTTGGCAAGCCTCAGTCCAAGAGAAATTGCTCTCCTTAGCTAATAATTGAAAAAGAGGGGCAACTATCCTAGAAAAAATTTCAATGAATCTCCGGTAATAACCCGCATGTCCAAGGAATCCTCTCACTTCCCTTTGTGTTTTAGGTGCAATAAGATGTATAATAACTTCTATTTTAGTTGGATCTACCTGGATACCTTTATCAGAAATAATATGGCCAAGAACCATCCCCACTTTGCACATCAATCTACATTTCTTATCACTCAAAGCGAAGAAAACTTCATGACATTGAGTGAGTACTTTCTTTAAATTTCAGAGGGCTTCCTGAAAATAATCACCAAATACTGAAAAATCATCCATGTAAACTTCTACACACTCAAGGTCAGAAAAAATGGCCAAGATTTCCCTCTGAAAGGTAGCTGGAGCATTACAAAGTCCAAAAGGGAGTACTCGGTAAGCGAATTTCCCCCGTGTACAAGTGAAGGTACAAATTCTTGTTGTTGATGGAAGGAAATGATCCATCTTTTTATAATGAAGGATGGGCTCTCTTTGGAAGCTGACTTAGGGAATAAATTTGAATTTTGAAAGTTTAAAAATATAAGCTAAGACCCTATCTTCCTTAGGGTTTGGCCATTAGAATTCCTTTAAATAATTCTTTAATTTAAACCTTCTCTTTATTATTATTTCTATAGGGGACCTCTTTTGTTATATTATTATTCATATGGCATAAACATCTTCCTTGGGACTTTTTCCTTCCAATCATATTTTGGCTCTTTTAAAAATGATTTAATTTAACCCTTTTATGGAAGACCCCTTTTTTTCGTATTATTAATCATATGCCATAATATGCTACCACATCATCATCATGGGGTTTTTGGACCACTCGTTGGGACTTCAACTTCGAACGATCATATATCTTAAACCATGAAGGCCCATGATATGCTTCACATATCACTAGAATCAGTGTGACGAGGAGTCTTGGAAATACTGAGAGGGGGGGTGAATTAGTATTTATTTTTCCCACTATTGTTTTACCAGTTAAAACATATATATTCAAAACACAAGATGAAAAGCAAGAATAAATGCTTTTATTAATATAAAATGTGTAGTAAAATAGATACAATATATAGATGGTTACAATCAGTTGCCAAGCTCTAACTTGGACTTTGGTGAGGCTCCAACCTCTAGAGCACCAACTCTATCTTGCCAAACACCAATCTTGGACTTAGGAGCACAAACTCCCAAGGACTTCAATCCTTCCTACTTCTGAGGCATCAACCCCAAGGACTCCAATCCTTCTCACTTCTGAGGCACTAGCCCCAAGGACTCCAATACTTCTTGCTTCTGAGGCACCAACCTCAAGGACTCCAATCCAATCTTGTCAAGGCACTTTTGATGATAATATTTTGCTCTCAGAACTCTTCTCTACTGAGTTCTGTCTATTTACAGCTTCATTGTAGTCTCCAAGCTACAGTATCAATGACAACCAGTCTTCTTATGAATGAGTCTTTACAACTCTGCACACTGCCCACACATAGTCTCCAATAGCCTTCATGCTCTGTGATAATGTCTTCACATAGCTCTAGTCAATCTATTGTTAGCTGCACTAAGCTCTGCATAAAGAACAACTTCTTGTTCAAGCTTATGTTCTCTACTGGCTACTTCTCCCCTTCGACTGTCTGCTGTCCTGTTGGCCCTTCAACCCTCTTTCTGTTCTGCTGGATCCTCTCACTGCCTCTGTCTCCTCCAGCTTATTTTCCACAGTGTTCAATAGCCTTCAACTGCCAAGCCGGTTCTTCACAACACCAATAGTCTTCATAGTCCTTTGCTTTTACTGTTTTATACATTCCCATGCCTTCGACCATTCGTTTCCACTTACACCGCTCTTAGACTTCCTCAACACTCGCTGTCATTACCTCTGTGCTCGCTTGCTTCTTCAGCTTCCTAGCTATCGGTTTCCTCTACCTATTCGTGCTCACATGACACGTTGATTCAATGGCGAGGACCAAGTCATACGCAGAGGACACATATTCAGAAAATTGTAATAGCGCTCTTGTTTTCTCATGATAGCAGGCATACACAGGGATGGCATTATTTAACGGACCTGCCACGTCTTGATCGCAATCACCATCGACATTATTTTAGCCTCCTGAACTATCGGGACCGTTCCTTAATGTATTTTTGCCTCAAAAACCTAGCGCATGACAAATATCAAATAAACAGGGAATATGATAAAAACAGTCAAGAGACTAAGGGGCGGACTTCAATATTAATTCACCCGCAACTATTCCTGTATCGGGTCCGCAACTTAAATCGCAATCGGCAATTCGTGAGGTCCTTTATATATCAGCACCCATGACTCCGCCGATGGCCGACGGCCGATACTCCACTGCTCCGATGAACCGGATGCGATGTGGCATTCAACCATAGTTTATATGCCCGTCGGCTCCACATGCTTTATCGCAATCGACACTTCTAGTTGGACAACCCTCTGTGTAGCATTGTGATGGATGGATGCGATATGGTATTAACCATGGTTTATATTCTCGTTGGGTCTGCAGCCTTATCACAATTGGCAATCGCAAAGGGGCCGCTTAAAATTATGTGACTTCCGCTCTGAATTCCCGATGCGATGATCGCTATCAGCGATCACAAAGGGGTAGGGCTCGCCGTTAACATAGGCCATTTGCTTATAGCGATGCGATGTGCCAGACCCGATAGGATCCCAAATCTCTCGTGCATATATTTTCAAGTCCGCTTTCCCGAATCAACTAAGTGTTTAGCGTGATTTCTCTGTGTAAAAAGCATTTGGTGATAAACAAGTAAATACACGAAGGAAATGCTATATGGGTTCTACGGCCTAATAGAATTAACACTTCCGCCTCCAATAGAGTATTCTTTGCACACACATATATAAACTTTTCCTTTCCGCTCTGATAGTGTATTTGCCATATATGCATATTTTTTGGTGCCGATGGTGTATTTGCATATATAACCAAGTCTTCCACCTCTGTTTGCGTTAAATGCATGTTTATATGGTTTTCTGCCGTCGATAATGTTATGGACTCCCAATAGCTTTGTGTGCTCCTCTTCTTTGGCTCTGTCTACTCCTCTCGTCTCCATCTGCTCCAATGGCTCTGTGTGCTCCTCTTCTTTGGCTCTGTCTGCTTGCTCAGTTTTGGCATATATATATATATGTGTGTGTGGGTGTGTGTGTGTATGTGTGTGGCTACTCCTGTAGGTTCTTCGTGGGCATTTATTACATGCAACGCTCCTCCGATATGGCTCCTCTTCCTCTGATATGCCTCCTTGCTCTGATATGTTTGTTTCCGCATATATATATATATATATATATATATATATATATATATATATAAATATATATATATATATATATCTATATATATATATATAGATATATATAGATATATCTATATATATATAGATATATATATATATATATATATATATATAGATATATATATATATATATATATATATATATATATATATATATATATATATATATATATATATATATATATATATATATATAAGGCTCCTCCTGCAGCTCCTCTTTGCTTATGGCTTGGCTATCCTGATGGCCTTGCTCCTGTCTCTTCATAAATCTGCTCTACATCCCCTTGGCTTCATGTCATCCTCTAGTATCCAGAATATTGCCATATTGACATCAATGACAACCTAGGTCAACAATCTCACCCTTTGTTATTGATGGCAATATTCTTCTTCTCTCCCCCTTTAACATCAATGGCAAAGGAGTGCTCTGGGACTCCCCCTATCAAACTGCTTCTGTTCTTTATGAATGGTAGATCTTCATGGGTCTGTGACTCCCCCTGTCATAGTGCTCTTCTTATTTTTACTCAAGATAGAAGAATTGATATTTTATCATCAATTTGCACATTATTCCCTCTTCATGTCTCAGAACTTCTTTATCATGGCTTCAACAATGCTTAAAGGTGCTCTACTTTAATGCTTTCATTCAGATTGCAAATGGCCATACACCAAGTGTCCAAGTCCAGGCTTTCATGCTTCAATCCATATTGTTGTCTTCATAAGCAGAATTGAGAGACCTTCATAGTCTGAATCAAGGGAAACTGCCATTGAGATTGTCTTTCTTGTTGTCTTTCTTCAGATCTGAGTTCATTTGTGTCTCTGTGCTTCTTCTTAACTCACTGCCATCCTTTCCTTGTGTTCTTGTACATATCTCAGCTAGTTATTTCCTCTTAGCAGATTTAGATATCCAATCTGTGACTGTCTTTTAAATTTATTCTGCTGATTTGTATCTTCATGCAATGCTTCAGTTTTGTTATATGATGCCAGCTGCTCTTAGTTCAAACTCCATTCCAGATGTATCTGTTTGTTTGAAGACTGCCTCTATTAGTGTCCAGAATTTCTCTGTTCTCACATTAAATTCCTGAGTTAATACATAAACTTATATGATAACAACACCATGGTTGTTTGCCCTATTTCTTTAACAACAGTCCAAAGAATGGTTACAGGATCATATGCTTCAATGGAGTGCTCCTGAGACATGATCTTCATCAAGGAATGATTGTTGACATAGCTCAACAAGGATTTCATCAGGGCCCTTTTCACTAATAGCTTCTGCAATAGTGATCAAGAATTACAGGCTCCCCCTATCTGTATGCATCATCTCTTTTGGCAGAGTCTTCTCATAAAATGCTTAGATTGGCTGGAGAGCTCAAGGGACTTTCGGACTGTATTTCCTTCCTTCTCCATACTTGTGTAACTTTCTTCTTTTGCATGGTTCTAGCTTGTGTAAGAGCCCATGTTAAGTTGCAATCTCGGGCCATATGACCAATGTTATGACACTTAAAGCATTCTACATTGTTCATGATTTCTTCCTGCAAAATTGTTTCTTGGAGATTGTTGGTGACTATAGTATCTATCTTTATGATATGACTTACAGTCTTTTTCCATGTGACCAAAGTTTGTACAAGAATAACAATAACCAAAAAATGAACTTTGGTACCTGGGAGATGGAGGTTTCCTTGATGTACTTCTGAAGCCTTTCTGCATTGAGATCCTTTGATGATAACCATTGCCTCTCGCCTCTTTGACATCATCTACATTTCTTCTTGGAGTTGGATTTCTTCTTGGAGCAGGATTTCTTCTTGGAACAGGATTTCTTCTATTGTAGCCTTGATTTTTCTCCTTGCATTTGCTAGAGCTGGGAACATCACCATTTCTTTCTGGCTTCTTCACATCTCTTTTGTTTGAAGCATTTCCATTCTTGTTTGAGGATTCACCTGCATACCCGAGACCTGATTTATCAGATGGACATCTGTGATAGCTGAGCATGTCATCCAGGGCCTGAGAGCTCTTTAAGATTTTGTTCATCCTTTCAACCTTTGTTCTGAGGAAGAAAATCTCTTCTTCCAATCTTTCACACTCACTATTCTTCTTAGCAAGTTTTTCCTCAGTTTCTTCCTTGATACGAGTAGCTTCATCAACCTGTCCTTCTATATCTTCCAATGCTTCCATGGTCTTTTCAGCTCCTTGTGCTTGTTTCCTTGCTTCTTGTAGTTGAGACTTGAGAGAGGAGACCTCTACCTTGTATTGACCAATCTCTTCTTCAAGTTTGTTCAAGCTCTTGTGCCTTTGTTCAAGTTGACTTGACAAGGTATCTTCCTGCTTCTTTGCTTTATTCAATTGATTTGTCATGGATATGACTTCTTCATGATGCTTTCTTTTGCTTTGATGAAATTCCTTCTTAAGCTTGGCAAGCTCTTCATCCCTTTCTTGTACTTGAAGCTTGATGAGATCAACTTTCTTCCTTGTTTGATCTTGGTTACCAACTAGTGCTCTCTTCTTAAGTTCCTGATTTTCCTTTTTCAAATTGTTAATCTTTTCCATGGTAGTCATAAGTTGAGTGAGGAGTTCTTCCACAAAATGTTTTTCATTCTCTTCATCTTCTAGGTTTGTTTTAGCCTTGATGTCATCATTCTCATGTACAACTTCTATGATGGGTTCTAGATTTCCATCATCTTCTTGACTGATGGTCATGGTCAATGCTCCTTTTGAGTGAAGGTCATGAATTTTGTCCCATATACCCTTTGCTGATGAACATTTTCCTAGATTGTTCTTTACAGAATTAGGGAGCCCATTCAAGATTGCCTTTACTGCTTTTGCATTGTACTCCTTGGATTCTTCATCCATCCTGCTATCATCAATCACTGATTTCTAGATTTCAATGCCTTGAGTCTGTAAGAAATTCCTCATTCTTGCTTCCCATATATTAAAGTTCCCATTGAGCCTTGGAGCCTCCTCAAATTGATTGTCTTCTATTTTAGTAGTAGAGGGAGACACATCCTTAGGAGGATTGGAGACTTTCTTCCTTGACCTCGCCATTTGTGTTCTAAGGTTCAACCTTCAAGCTGTTAAGCTTTGAATGAAGGTACCTGCTCTGATACCAATTGTTGGAAATACTGAGAGGGGGGGTGAATCAGTATTTCTTTTTCCCACTATTGTTTTACCAGTTAAAACATATATATTCAGAACACAAGATGAAAAGCAAGAATAAATTCTTTTATTAATATAAAATGTGTAGTAAAATAGATACAATATATAGATGGTTACAATCAGTTGCCAAGCTCCAACTTGGACTTTGGTGAGGCTCCAACCTCCAGAGCACCAACTCTATTTTGCCAAGACACCAATCTTGGACTTAGGAGCACAAACTCCCAAGGACTTCAATCCTTCCTACTTCTAAGGCATCAACCCCAAGGACTCCAATCCTTCTCACTTCTGAGGCACCAGCCCCAAGGACTCCAATCCTTCTTGCTTCTGAGGCACCAGCCTCAAGGACTCCAATCCAATCTTGTCAAGGCACTTTTGATGATAATCTTTTTCTCTTAGAACTCTTCTCTGCTGAGTTCTGTCTATTTACAGCTTCATTGCAGTCTCCAAGCTACAGTATCAATGACAACCATTCTTCTTATGAATGAGTCTTTACAACTCTGCACACCGCCCACACATAGTCTCCAATAGCCTTCATGCTCTCTGATAATGTCTTCACACAGCTCTAGTTAGTCTACTGTTAGCTGCACTAAGCTCTGCATAAAGAACAACTTCTTGTTCAAGCTTATGTTCTCTACTGGCTACTTCTCCCCTTCGACTGTCTGCTGTCCTATTGGCCCTTCGGCCCTCTTTCTGTTCTGCTAGATCCTCTTGCTGCCTCTGTCTCCTCCAGCTTATTTTCCACAGTGTTCAATAGCCTTCAACTGCCAAGCCGGTTCTTCACAACACCAATAGTCTTCACAGTCCTCTGCTTTTACTGTTTTATACATTCCCATGCCTTCGTCCATTCGTTTCCACTTACACCGCCTCTTAGACTTCCTCAACACTTGCTGTCATTACCTTTGTGCTTGCTTGCTTCTTTAGCTTCCCAGCTATTGGTTTCCTCTGTCTATTCGTGCTCAGAGGACACGTTGATTCAATGGCGAGGACCGAGTCATACGTAGAGGACACATATTCAGAAAACTATAATAGCGCTCCTGTTTTCTCATGATAGCAGGCATACACAGGGATGGCATTATTTAACGGACTTGCCACGTCCTGATCGCAATCGCCATCGACATTATTTCAGCCTCCTGAACTATCGGGACCGTTCCTTAATGTATTTTTGCCTCAAAAACCCAGCGCACAGCAAATATCAAATACACAGGGAATATGATAAAAATAGTCAAGAGACTAAGGGGTGGTCTTCAATATTAATTCACCCGCAACTATTCTTGTATCAGGTCCGCAACTTAAATCGCAATCGGAAATTTGTGAGGTCATTTATATATCAGCACCCATGACTCCACCGATGGCCAACGGCCGATCCTCCACTGCTCTGATGAACCGGATGCGATGTGGCATTCAAGCATAGTTTATGTGCCCGTCGGGTCCACATGCTTTATCGCAATCGGCACTTCTAGTTGGACAACGCTCTATGTAGCATTGCAATGGGTGGATGCGATATGGTATTAACCATGGTTTATATTCCAGTCGGGTCTACAGCCTTATCGCAATCGGCAATCACAAAGGGGCCGCTTAACATTATGTGACTTCCGCTCTGAATTCTTGATGCGATGATCGCTATCGGCGATCGCAAAGGGGCAAGGCTCGCCGTTAACATAGGCCATTCTCTTATAGCGATGCAATGTGTCGGACCCGATAGGATCCCAAATCTCCCGTGCATATATTTTCAAGTCCGCTTTCCCGAATCAGCTAAGTGTTTGGCATGATTTCTCTATGTAAAAAGCATTTGGTGATAAAAAAGTAAATACATGGAGGCAATGCTATATGGGTTCTACGGCCTGATAGTGTTAACACTTATGCCTCCAATAGAGTATTCTTTGCACACATATATAAACTTTGCCTTTCCGCTCTGATAGTGTATTTGCCATATATGCATAGTTTTTGGTGCCGATGGTGTATTCGCATATATAACCAAGTCTTCCACCTCTGTTTGCGTTAAATGCATGTTTATATGGTTTTTGGCTACCGGTAATGTTATGGACTCCCGATAGCTCTATGTGCTCCTCTTCTTTGGCTCTGTCTGCTTGCTCTATTTTGGCATATATATATATATATATATATATATATATATATATATATATATGTGTGTGTGTGTGTGTGTGTGTGTGTGTGTGTGTGTGGCTACTCCTGTAGGTTCTTCGTGGGCATGTATTACATGCAGCGCTCCTCCAATATGGCTCCTCTTGCTCTAATATGCCTCCTTGCTCTGATATGTCTATTTCCGCATATATATATGATATATATATATATATATATATATATATATATATATATATATATATGATATATATATATATATATAGATATATGTATCTATATATATATATATATATATATATATATATATATATATATATATATATATATAGATATATATATATATATATATAAGGCTCCTCTTTGCTTATGGCTTGGCTATCCTGATGGCCTTGCTCCTGTCTCTTCATAAATCTGCTCTGCATCCCCTTGGCTTCATGTCATCCTCTAGTATCCAGAATATTTCCATATTGACATCAATGACAACCTAGGTCAACAAGGAGAATCCAATGGAGAGGATATCCAAGGTGAATTCAATGATTATCTTCTTAAGAAACCTCCAAAAATTGTGGGTTATGTCCATCATCCAAGGAATAAAAACCCTAGAGCTAAGGTTTCCATCCATCCTTCCATTGGAGCTTCCAACTAGCGCAATCCAGAAAAACATTAAGAGCATTAATTAATTTACGTTTGCATCAATGACAACACCATTCAATAATCTCCCCCTTTGTCATTGATGACAACACATGTACTCCTTTTGTGAGTACAACTCCCCCTAACTCCATGCCTCATTCTTCTTCTCTTGATTTATCACTCCCTTTGACATCAATGGAAAAGGGTGACCCCCCCTAACAATCTACCTGCTACCTATGGACTTGTAAACTACCTATGCTCTTCCTGACAAAATTCCCTCTATTGTCTACCTTCAAGATTCCTATCTACTTCTCTTCCTCAATAATTGATGTAATCAACCTGTCTCCCCCTGAAATACTATGTTTCATTGCCATGCTAATTGTACCTATCAATAAGAATCAACTTTCCCTTTCACAACCTTATGAAATTCTAGTCAACAAACTTGTTATTCGTTAAGCTGATTAATTTGTCTACAATCCTAATGACTTCTTCACATATGGCACCTGTCAACCTGTCAAGGGTAGATCTTAAATGTTCTAATAAGAAAAAGTAAAAAGTACCTCACAAATAGTTATCATCGTAAGAAGAATCTTATTAACCTTATTTCCCTAGATTCTTCAACACATACATCAGATCCAATAGCTCCCAAATAAGCTTACATTCTATCTTCTCAAAATTCAAAGCTTGATTCGTTGAAAAAGGGAATTCGACCAACATGTTTCTCTTCATTAGCTGTAATAGGTTCTAAAATAATTTTAATACCAAGAAATGCCTTTGCCTTCTTTGAAGTTTGGCGGCTTGCCTCCTTGAACTTTCCATCTTGATTTACCTAAGATCTACCTTCCAGTTGTTAAACTGCTATTGAACAAACCAACTCTAATTATAACAATTGTGGGAAATACTGAGAAGGGGGTGAATCAATATTTATTATCAATTAGTATATTTTTAATTTCTTAGAGCATTAATTATTATTAGAATCAGATAAATATAAACATCATCAACACCATTCAACAATGCACAATAATAAAGACAATAGACATAGATATTTTAGGTGGAAACACTTCGGGATAAAAACCATTCAAAACTTCTTAATATTTGTCTTTAAAATTTTTACATCAATTTTTAAGCTCCAACTGAAGGAGGATCCAACCCCCCCTGATTTACAACCTCCAACCTATAGGATGCTCCTACACCCTGTTTACCATCTTCAATTGGAAGGACGCTCTAGTGTCTTATATTCTAGGCTCTAACCTAAGGGATGCTCCAACACCCTATTTACCAGCTGCTACTACTGGATGAACACTCCAAAACCCTATACAAGCTACAACCTTCCCTATCACCACCTTGTCGCCTTGAAGTGTTCTCAAGCTCCAACCTGAAGGAGACTCCACTCTCCTTCCTTGCACCACCCTACCACCCTGAATTGTAAACAAACCACATTTCACAATTTTCAGACTGGATTTGCCTGTGCTGAAATCGATACAAGGAAACTACAATACAAGAGAACTACAACAAAAACTCCTTCAATCAAATCTACCTCTATGCAAACTACGCATAAAACCTTAGTTGTCAATATTAACTATCATAAATGATTCTACCTCTGCCAAATTTTCACATCAAACCCTAGTTGTAAGTATTAATTGTCATAAACTATCTGCCTCTCCCCCATCTGTACATCAAAACGTAGCTACCAATTTCCACTGATTTATTTACACATGAAACCTTGGCATCAATCAATTTGTGTTTTTCCACTGTTTCCTCTACTGCTATGTACCTGTAACCTACCTCTACTCAATCCCTAACTGGTCATCATCTCAATATGTGGACAAACCCTACTTAAATCTTGACCTCTACTCAAGTTATATCAACTTGCACTTAATCATCCAAACTCTAAATAGCCACACTTTATTTTTCTGTTGAAATAATGTATCTCTCTACTACAACATAAATGTTAGCAATATACTAAACATTAGCAATATAGCAATAAGAACTATATCGAATTGGTCGCATTTCTATTTCCTTGTGGTGATATTCTATGATGTTTAGATTTTTTAGAATGAGTATCACACAAATAGATGTAACTAGGCTCAAAGCCAGAAAGGATTTGGCATCATGAATCTCAAAAGCACCTTCAATTAGTGTGAGTTACACTTTCTGCAATGCCTTCAACAATCACACAGATCAGAAGGTCCAACAAATATTCCACAATACAATGCTTTTTAATTCCAACGTTTGATATTGTATCTACACAGAAAATGATCCCAACGAAACCTAGAAATGAAGCACCTAGACCAAAAACCCTTGCCAAAGAAAATATTTCATTCAACCATTTTCATTTAATCTTTCCTTGGATAAAACAAAAGCTTATCACCCCTCTTAACACTAGCTCAATTGCATTGGTAATATCACAAACATAAAAACACATTTCACTAATATTTATTGAAACTTCCTTATATAATTTTGAGGGAGCTCATACTAAGAATCTCACCTATCATACAAGTCATAAGTATCATATAAGGAGCCCTATGTATGAGAACTTCACCCATCCTCTTTTCTCTCAAACATATCCCTCAGTTATCCTTGGAAGGAGCTATAAAAAATCATACCCCTCAGTAAATCTCAAACCTTTTTCACAATGATCAAACTCAATTTTATGACATGGAGGCAATTGTTTTGGGGTATATTACTACTCTTATATTGTAATATTCAAACTTCAAAATCTTGGCATTCCAAAAAAATTCATTTGGTCCTTTATGAAAATCAACATAATTGTCTTTCAAAGAATAAATCAATTTCCTCTCAACAATTTCTTTCCATGGCTACGAATTGATTTTTTTCTTCTCTTAATTCAAATGATATTTCAAGAAATCCTCTTCCCTCAAGGTACAACAATCATGTTAGGATATGACCCCAAATGCTCTAAGAAGAGTATGTGAAAAACCCAATATCAAAGATCCATTGAGAAAATGTAGTTTATTAAACACAATATCCAACTATGACAATATATATGGGTGATATATGGTCCCATTCTAAAAACACATTGAAAGCCTCCTACCATAGGTGTGAAAACTTGACTTACACAAGAGAGATTTTTTATATATATTCTTCTCTCTTCCTAGCTTGTATATCATTATTCTTCTTAGCTTCTATATCATTTTTCTAAATATATAACGTTCATGTTAAAATATTGTTAAAAATTAAAGAATTTGTTGTATTTATATCAAGGAAGGAAGCAACATGTACCCTCTCTTAGATCATCATTTCCAGACAGAAAAATTTGAAATTCACCTTTTTGTCTCATAATATCTAAATTCTCCTATGCATTCTTCTTATACTTCCCAACCTCCAAGCTCTTCCTTCACATGCACACCAGGATCATCACACTGGCTCATTTCATTTGTCCCTGCGGATATGGAGACCTCCTGTCATGGCGGATTGGCTGATGATCAAGATCTTTCTGATAGGTGAATTTGGCACATTAATGGTTTCATCATGCACTCATGTTTTGGTTTTAGGAGTCTCGTATTTTTCTACGACACATGGCTTTCACTGCGCGTTACCCACAACTGTCTTCTCTCCCCTCACAAGGTTTCACATGCAAAATAACTGGTATAAATCTCTTATGATGTTTGGAGGGTGGAAGTTTTTAGGAGGTCTATTTGTAGACGAAATTGTTTCTCTCCATTGTGCAGAATTGTGTTTAGCTCTAGCATTGTGGTTTCATCACTGGGTAGTAGCGTTGTCCTAATTTTTGTCTCATAACTGGCTCTCCCTTTCCCCTTTGCATATACCTGCATTATTTTTTTTTAAACCTTATAAGCACTCAGGGTTTCTGGGTGGGAGTATTCCTCCGTGTTCTTTGTATTGCTCTTACACAATACGGGGTTTTCTCTGTCTTTTGAGCTGGTTGTTTTCCTTTTTCCGACTTCCTTGCAAAGTACTGTCCCTACTGGGGTATCCTTCAACTGCTCGGTGTTTGTTTGTAGGGTTTGGTATTCGGGGACCTTTTAAATTTGGTTTTTAATTTGTGTTTAAGCACTCCCAGGTCTTTCGATTCCACACTGTTTTGTCGGTCTAGGCCATATCTCATAGTCTAAAGAAGAACTATAAGGTGACTCAATTATATGTTCATTTTTGTCGGCACTATAGGTTCACTCAATTAACCACTTGTTTTTGTTGTTTGGTCTCCCTCACGGCTCTTATAACCATCTGGATTTTATTACCCTCCTCAACAGACTGTTATTGTTTCTCCACCTGCATCAAATTCTCATCGTTCAACTATATTGCTGGAAACCATTTCATGTGGTTAGTTGCAGTAGTAGTTATCGTTGATTGCAGGGAATACATGACGCCAAGGCAGATACAACCGACACGTCGAGGTGGAGTTGTAGGTCCTTCCTCATCCAGGCATTGCCAACTCTTCGGATGGGAGTTCTAGCTAACTTCTTTGAAGCTACTCCCTTAGAGATCATGAAGGAAATCCTGAGGATGGAAGCCAAGGTTCGTGAATGTGTCAATCATGGTCCAACGTCACATTGTGACAAAGATTGTCTCAATGTGAAAATAAATCATGGTCAATCATGGTCAACCATGGTCAATAATCATGGTCACATTGTGGTGAATATTGTCTCTTGATCCAACGTCACATTATGACAACCATGATCATCCATGGTCAACAATGGTCCAACATCTCATTGTGACAAAGATTGTCTCAATATGAAAATCAACCATGGTCAATCATGGTCTAACGTTGCATTGTGACAAATATTGTCTCAATATGAAAATCAATCATGCTCAGCCATGCTCCAATGTGAGATTGTGAAAAAGATTATGTCAATATGAAAATCAACCATGGCGAGTGATGGTCAACCATGTTTATTTTAGGGTTTATAATATATATCTTGGGTTTATAATATGAAACCCTTGGGTTTAATATTATTCCCTTGGGTTTTTAGTATTAATCCCTTGTGTTTATTAGTCCCTTGGGTTTATAATATAAACTCCTTGGGTTTATTAATCTAAGCGTCCATATTCCTAGGGTATAATATTATTCATAGGGTCTATAATATTAGTCCTAGGGTTTAATATAAATCCCTTAGGTTTATAATCATGGTCAACCATGGTCCAATGCCACACTGTGACAAATATTGTCTCGATATGAAAATCAACCATGTTCAACCATTGTCAACCATGGTATAACGTAACATTATAACAAAAATTGTCTCAATATGAAAATCAACCATTGTCAACCATACTCAACCATGGTCAAATGTCGCATTGTGAAAACTGTCTCAAAATGAAAATCAATCATGGTCAACTATGGTTAATCATGGTCAATATGAAAATTAACCATGGTCAATCATGGTTAACCATGGTCCAACATCGCATTGTAACAAATATTGTCTCAATATCAAAATCAACCATGGTCAATCAATATCAACCATGGTCCAATGTCGCATTGTGATAAAGATTGTCTCAATATTAAAATCAACCATGATAAACCATGGTCAATTATGGTCAATGATTTTCAATAGCAATGGTCACAGTGTGGCAATGATTGTCTCATGGTCCAACCTCACATTGTCACAACAATGGTCATCCATGGTCAACCATGGTCCAACGTCGAATTGTGGCAAAGATTGTTAATATGAAAATAAAGCATGGTCAATCATGGTCAACCATGGTCCAACATCACATTCTGGCAAAGATTCTCTCAACATGAAAATCAACCATGGTTAACCATGGTCCAACATCACATTGTGACAAAAGTACCTCAATATGAAAATCAATCATGGTCAACCATGATCAACCATGGTTCAACGTCACATTGTGACAAATATTGTCTCAATATGAAAATCAACCATAATCAACCATGGTCAATCATGTTTTTTTTTAGGGTTTATAATATTTATCTTATGGTTTATATACCTTGGGTTTCCAATATTAATCCTTTGGGTTTTTGGGTTTTTAGTATTAATTCGTTGTTTTTATTAGTGCCTTGGGTTTATAATACCAAGGGATTGGGTTTATTAATCTAAGGGTTCATATTCCTGGGGTATAATGATATTGATAGGGTTAATAATATTAACCATAGAATTTAATATAGATCCCTTAGGTTTATAATCCCTTAGGTTTATAATATAAATTCTTTTGGTTTATAGTATTAATCATAGGGTTTATATTCCTAGGGTTTAATATTAAGCCTAGGGTTTACAATAATAATCACTTAGGTTTATTAATTTTTTGGTTTATATTTCTAGGGTTTAATATTCATCCCAGGGTTTAATGTTATCCCCTTGAGTTTATTACTTGGATTTATAGTATTAATCTCTTGGGTTTATAATATTAAGCTTAGGGTTTATATTCCTAGGGTTTAATATTAATCCTAGAGTCTAATGTTATTCCCTTGGGTTTATAATTCCTCAGGCTTCTAATATTAATCTAATGGGTTTAGTAATCGCTTGGGTTGGAAATTTATTAACCAAGGGGTCTCCTCGATGTGAAGTCCCAATTAGACTTCACACCGTTGGAGTAGGAGCCCCATCCAAAATATCAGCCCAGTTTGCATGTATCCTTATGGATATTCCTTGGCTCTAACTATCAGCAAGAGAGAGGAGTGCAAATGCGCCTTAGAAAAAACAAGGGGGGTGTGCCTGGTGAGTGTTTAGTTGTAAATGTGTCAAGGTTCTTCTATTGCAGAGAGGAGAGAAAAGTGAGCCTCTAAGTGAGAGGTAGTAGTACCACCCAAGAAGAAACACACATGAACCGCGAGGATCTATCTAACATCCAGTGCAATAGTCCACAGAGGATGCATCGGTCGTTACAACCAATAAATGAAGAAATATCTGTATAATATCCCGCAGAATAGTCCACAAGAATGGGAAAACAATAACAACCATTACAACACATTCTTATTAAGATAAGTACTAAAATAAATGAAATAGTTCAAATATCTTAGCAAATGTGAAAGAAAAAATGAAATAAAAACACCAGCATAATAGTCTTACAAACATTCATAATCCATGCATGAAGAACGTTCTAGCCTTGAAGGCTTATGTTATTAAGTAAAAGTTCTAATACACATGTTTACAATGTACATCACTAGCTCCATTAGTGGAAAATTGGAGCCACTCATTGCTCCTCAAAGAACTAGCTTATCTCTCTAATGCTTTGTGGGAGGAGCCACGGTGAAAAGTATTTTGCTCATACAATGAGGGAGTATATATAACCAAGGGTGACTCTTTGACTACCCTCATGACTGTTTGACTTCCTATGACTTTTCAAATTACATGACTCTTTACATTTCATGTGTGTCCTTTTGACTTCCACTTTACAACACATTTTGAATATAATATACATGATCCAAAATAGTGATGTGGCATATGACCACTCATGATAGGACATGAAATGACACTGCTGACATGGACTGCTTCTTTATGTGGCAATGTCAAGTCACTGTTACTTCTAAGTGTTGGATATCTTCTTGAATATTCTTTCTCTTCACCTCTACATGGATTGGTGATGTAGAATCTTCAATGATCTCCAGTCTTGGATAGTGGTCACAAACTTGTGTCCCTTCCCTTTATCTTGATCGATCAACTTGTAAGTTCAACTACATGAGATTCTTTAATCATGCTCCCCTCCTTCTTCTCGTTCTCAATCGTATTGTTATGACATGATAAAGTACATGTTCCTGCAATTCACTCATGACGAGACAACATCAATCTAAAAACCCATAAGTCTAAGATGATGCATTCTGATCCACCAACTGAGCCCAGAATAAGTGACAAGCTGGGAAGAGGGACTCAGTGACTATGTAGTGCATAGTTCTAGCAGCTATGGGAAGAACTTGAGCTCTGAGACTACGCAGTGCGTAGCCCAGGAAGGTCTGAAGGATAATATTGCATATTTTCCAGAGCTAGTGGGGACAGGTTGAGGGAATGGACACTAGGAGAGCCAACTGTGTAGTTCTAGGAGTCAAGGGAGGTTGGACCACTGTGCAGTTCATGGAATTAGGGGATGAGCTTGAGGCTTGAGGATGCGAACGTAGTTTAATACGGGTTAGGTGTTATCCCCCACAATGTATTAGGCTGATGAGGAAATCGACAGAGGTAACCACAGACCAAGATTTTAGTTTGGTAGTTAGCCCTACCAAACCAGAGAGGGCTCTCTCTATGGAATCACAGCCAAGAGATGACTCGATGATAAAGGATTTTAGGCTAGATAGCTAAGCTCAGGTAGGTCTTGAAAGATTTAGGGTTTTGTTGCTGGATAAGGAGAAAAACTAGGTAGTTATGGCAGAGCATGCTAGGTCTAGGCTTTGTAAATCAAATTTGCAGAGATGTAATGGGGCAAGGTAGGCACACACTTTAGCACTTTAGGGTTGTCATTGTGTATATGGGAGATAGGTAGGGTTTCTAAATGAGCATGAATCTGATGAATTCATTTATATCAGAAGAAAAATGAACAATAATGTGAAAGCTTCTCCAAAATAGAGCATTACATGAATGAATTATGTTTATTATCTTAGGAAATAAGCACATGAAACATGGAAATGGAAATGAAAGATACAATACATTCAAACTTATGATCACAGAAGAAAAAACACTGCTAAAACACATACCACAGGAATCCCACTACAATAGCTGCAAACTCTATCTTTTGATTTCCAAAATGTCAAATATAGGCTACAATGGTTCTCTCCTCAAATGTCCAACCCTTGGAAAATGATTCCCTTTCATCTTATATAGGAAAATATAGCATATGAGATTTCATCAAGTCGAAAATTCTATTCAAGGCTCATCATAACTGGCTTTGATGAGTCCTCACTGAAAACTAGGATAGTTGAGACAGTTTCCACAATTTAGGCTAAAGTTTAGGAGAGCATATCTCCTCATTAATTACAATTTTCCTCATAAAGTGAGGCAAAAACTAACTAAGAAACCTATACTAACATTAATAGATCATAAAATCTCAAATTTTCCATCATTCAGTACTCAAGAGGTTACCAGACCAGATGGGTCACACCAGAACTAGATGGGTCACACCAAAACCAGATGGGTCGTGCCCGTCAGCAAAAAGGTCGCACTAGCATGCACCAAAACAAGAAAGTTTGCAGAAGGGTCGCGCCTGTTTGAAGCCATTTTTTCATATCTTCCCTAATTCACAATGGAAATATAAAAGAATGGTAAACTATAATTTTCTATCTAGTTTCCATATCATCTGGAAGTTTGGAAAATTTCCCATGGGAAGGCCCTCGCATTCTCCTAACATGACTCAAAAACACCGCGCCAGTCCAGATTTAGTGGCAGACAGGGGAAAAAGGTGAGGCTTTTTGAGTTTCTGATCAAAATGGGAATCCTTCATGAAAAATTTGGATTATATTTGTCATTTACTCATCATAATTCATCCATCCATGTAGAAAAAAACTCATTTGGGTGTCTAGGGAAAAAGGGTCGTGCCTTAGTGTGGTGCTTCTGTGTGCCTTTTCCTGCAAAATTTCAAAAAAATCAAAATTTCTCCAAAAATTTCAAAATTTGTTCCTTGGTTGTTATGGAAGATAGGCTAAACATTCTTGGATGTTTTAGCCACCAATTTCACTCGCTTACCCCTTTTTCTTGATTCCCTTTTCTTATCCTAGACCTCTTTCAGTTTTGTTTTCAGTGTCTTGATTTTGATTTGTGCAATCTGGTTCCTTGCTTGATAGTGATGGCCCATGTGCCTCAACATCTGATTGTCCCTATTAGCTCGGTCAAGAACCTTCTCCAGATGGTCATTTACTTTGCTGAGGCAATATTCCCTGTCTTCACTGATCTCCATAGCTATTCTGTCTCCAAGGCTCAAATCCTCATGCAGTAGGTTTTGGTCTTTTTCCTTCTGCAATTTTCCTTTGAGACCCTTTGTCCTAGGTCTCTTTCTCCCAACCTGCCTCTTTTTTTCATCTTTCTCATCATGCCCCAACAGCACTTTACCTTTGGACTCCTGCATACTAGTTTTAAGAAAATAATTTTCTAGAAGCAGTTGCTTTACCTTCAACTGCTCATTTTCTTGCTCAAGAAAGGAAGTGACAAATTTGGCTCATGCCACATTGTCCAAAAGCTCCCTGGCTTGAGAATCCTTCTCTCTGACAACTAGTTTCAGGTTTTTTGATCATCTTGGGACTCCAAGTCTACTATCTGTATGTCATGATGGATAGCCTCCTCACCATGCAAATTTAATCCATGTTGTGCTGATGTAGAAGGCTTGGCCCCTTCCACAATATGTGGAGCAAACACAAGCCTATTCCCTCTTTGATATGTCTTGGTTACCTTAGGTCTAGGTGACTCTCAAACCTTTGCCTGCTTGCTTGTTGAAACATACTTCATAGACCCCATGAACCTAAGCTTTGATGATGTTATTTTGCTAGGAGAAATAGTGGGCCTAATGACGGGAGAAATCTTTAATTTATCCAAAAAGGTTTCCCAAGTGATTTGATTGACTGAGAGCTGATGCCTAACCACAATCTTGATCAGGCTATGGTGAAACAAATTTGTGATATGAGGTTGTCCCCTGGTGTGAATTTTTTCAATCATCTTCACCACACTCTTAGACAAAACATTGCACAAATTAAGTGTTCTTGTAGAGGTGAAATGCATAAGTAACCTAACATGATACGTGTATAATCTAGAGAATCCACCTACACATGTAAAATACTTCATGATAAACTTCATCAGAGGGGCATACTTGCTAAGAAGATGCCTAAAAGGAAAAACATGTTCGCAGGTCTCTCTGACATTAGGTTTTAGTAACATCTTATAATCATCAAGAGACAATTCCATGCCTTTGAACCAGGTTTCACCATGATTTGGAATACCTGTGGCTGAAGAAATAATGCTTTTTGAGACACTGAACTCAATACCTGCTATGACAGCTTTATCTATGTTGAAATTTTGGGAAAATATGCTTGTCAAAGGGACATGGGAACCATACTCTGCAACCTGCTCAAAAAACTTCATACAACCAGAATTTTTGAAAAATTTATGAGCAAATGGAGAAGCATTGATTTCTCTTAGGTTGGATGGATCAAACGTTGAATGATGTCCTCCCTTATGCACTTTCTTTTCACTCTCTTGTTCACTCTCCATCAAATTTTTTGAATGGTAAAACACTAGTTAGTTGATGGTGATAAAACTGAAGTGGAAGTTTTCTCAAGGTGAAAATGTAGTGGGAGGCTAGGGTAAATTGATGAATTCAATGGAAAATGAGTGGTGGAATGATAGAAGACTTTAAATTTAGGGTTTTCTGGGTGATAGATGAAAGTGGTGATCAATAGAAGCTAGGTTTATTCACCAAGAATTTGCTGAAGAGAAACCTTGAGAAACAATCAATTCATATTGAGAAAAATATTTGAAACGATGGTGTAGATGCCCACTTACTATTCGCAGAAGCATTAAGAGTCTTTGAATGATCTTTGGAGGTCTGAAGAAGTCCAAAATATCCTTAAAAACAAGAAGAAAACCCCTGTGGGTCAACCTGGCTCGGAAAGGTCGCACTTCTAGATAGATGGGTTGCACTTCTGGACATATGGGCCACACCTTTGGGTAGATGGGTCACACTCCACTCAGAAAGGTCACAATTCACTTCAGAAGGGTCACATTTGTGCAAAGAAGGGTCACATTTTCTCAAAAGGGTCGCATTTTCTCAAAACGGTCGCATTTCACTAGGAATAGAGAAAAAAACCCTCAGTTTTCACCACGTTTTCCTGTTGCACGATAATAACTAAGCTATGCTTGGAAATTTGAAAGTGAAAATGAGTTAGAAAGTAACTCCTCTTATCCTTTTAAACTCAAATTAGGACCCTTGACACTTTATGATCTCTGATATTTGAAACTTGGTCACTTTATGGCCTTTTGGAGACATTGAACCCTTTTTTGAGACATTGAATTGCAGCCTTTGAAACTTAGAATCTTGAAGTAGTTATTATATATGAAAACATAAAATTAAACTTGATATCAAATTTATTAAAGAAACTTGATTATTACCACTCCTCCTTTGCTGGATTTTTATGCGTGGAATGAGAGTTTGGTGATTTTGAAACCCTAATGGCCTAATGGAGGTACTGAGTGAAATGAAGATCATGGTGACATGACTGAAGTGATGATGATGATATATTAAATGATAGCACATCCAACTGAGTGATGGTAGTGACCGGACATGGAAATCTTGAAGGAGTGGAAATAATCCTAGACACACTAACCAGTGACCAAAGTTTTTGCATGGAAGACCTAGTGAAATGACAAAAACTTGACCTTAAACCCTAATGGACATTCTAAAAGAGAACATTGATCATTGGTGGAAGGAAAAACTGACTGACACTAAAATTGGCTCCAACTGGGGATGGCAGCTCCATAGGAGGTGTCAAGAACACCATAGACCTAGTAGCCTTATTCATTGGGCATGGAGTCAAAATGCAAAAACCTAACTTGAATATGAAAACTGACTGACTAACTTTTACAAACCATAAAAAAAGCAAACAGAAAATTTAAACCAACAATTGATCAAGAAGTCTTATGGCCTTCTCCTCGGGCTTCAAACTCCTAAAATAGCCACTGCAAACTCTGACATGAAATGTAAACTGATATATACAATGATCATGAAAATTTCCAAAACTTTTCAGATGTAGTAGTGCTTGAGAAGCCTACCATTGATTGCTCCTCCCGAATAAATTTGGCCATCCATATCTTCCAACACATAAGCATTCTTCCCCCTGAATGTTGAGATTATGTAGGGTCCCTTCCATAGGTTTTTAAATTTTTCATTTTTTCCCTTCTCTTCATTCCGTGCATCCCAACGAAGAACCACATCACCCATGTTGAAGTTGTCTTCTTTGGTCCTACGGTCATAAATATTTTTAATCCTTTCTTGAAGTTTCGAAGTTCTAAAATACTTCTTCCCTAGTTTTCTGTAAATGTATCATTTGACTTATCCTCTATTACACATCATTCGGTTCATTGTTCACTTCTTACAAAGGTTTCATGACGGGAACAACAAGGGATGAAGGAAAAACAGTATCAACCCTATACACCGACTAAAAAGGATACATTCATATGGATTTTTTAGTACTGACTCTGTCCGCCCATAAAGCATTAATGAGATTTTTGTGCAAGTTCTTTTTATTGACCTTCAGAAATTTCTTAATGATGTTGATCAAAGATTTGTTAGAGGATTCAGCCAGCCCATTCCCTTGTGGGTAATAAGTGGTAGAATGCCCCAACGTAATATGGTATTTTTCACAGAACTCCACCATCTTCTTGGACTTGAAAGTAGCAAGGTTGTCAGTGATTATTTTCTGTGGGCAACCAAATCTAGACAAGATATTAGTTTCAATAAACTGAATGATGACAGAATTAGTGGCTTGCCTGGTTGGAATTTCTTCAATCCATTTCGTAAAGTAGTCAGTGGCTGTCAGGATCCACTTATGTTGTGGAGACGACGAAGGATGTATTTCTCCCACAAAATAAAAACTCCACTACTGAAAAGGAGCCGAGACCGAAACTGGCTGCAAAGGCAATGGAAAAAGTTTTTTTCCATTGAAAAATATGGCACTCATGGCAGCTCATTACTGTTATATATACATCTGCAAAAAGAGTAGGCTAATAAAACCCAGCCCTCAAGATTTTGTTGGTTGTAGTTTTCCAAAAGAGGTGGCCACCACAATCTCCTTTGTGGAAATCAGTCATCACATCCTTAGCTTCATTTTCAACAAGACAGTTCAATAATACACCACCTGGATCTTTCCAAAACAAAACACCATCAAGAACACAATATTTTGAAGCCTTCCGTTTTAAGGATCTACTTTTACCTTTGGGCACTTCCGGCGGAGGATTTAAATGCTGCAATACATAAACTATGTCGGAGTACCATGGAGATGAAGTGAACATATCTGACACTTGTACCAATGAATCTTCTAATTCTTCTTCGGAAAGGGAAGCGATCAGATTGATATCTAACGCATATAAATTAGATTCAGCCATGAGTTTTGCCAAACCCTATTTGTTAATGAGCTTTGTTGGCTTTATTTCTAGATCATATTCTAACATTATTGCTATCCATTTTCCTCTCCAACCTTCTCAATCAGTCTGCGTAAGGACCTCCTTTACTGCTGCTCTTGGGAAACAAGCTATAGTATGAGAATGTAGAATATATACTCAGAATTCTTTAAGTGATTTTACCAAAGCCAAAGCCTTCTTCTCAATAATGTTGTATTTTAGTGCTGCATCCCTTACTATCCAACTGAAAAATTCTATGGGTTGTTCATTTTTTTGATCCTTCTTTTGCATCAAGACTGTTGCTAAAGTATGTTTCAAGGCGAATGAAAATATGATAAAATCTAAAGTATAGTTAGGACTGATTAAAGTAGGAGTAGTAGATAATGAAAATTTGACAGTATTGAAAGAATTTTTGGCATTTTTGGACCATTTTACCTCGCTGTCCTTCTTCAGCATGTCTATCATCTCTCTCAAATGCTCAGCGAGGTTGGGGATGAATCTCCTCAAAAAGTTAATTTTCCCATTGAATGACTAAATTTCTTTATTTTTCCTCGGAAAATCTAACCACTGAATAACTTCAACTCTTGCGGGATCAATCCGGATGCCATCCTTGGAAATGATGTGGCCCAACGGCTTACCTTCCTCCATGGCGAATAGACTCTTTTTAGGATTTAGCAAAATTCCAAATTTTTTGCATCTCTAAAAGACAATTCTTAGATGATGTAAATGTTTGTCATCAGTTTTAGAAAAAATTGTGAGATCATCTAAGTAAATGACTAGAAAAACATCCTTTTCGTTGGTGAAAGAAATGTCCATGGCCCGATGGAATGTTGCTCCTGCATTCTTTAATCCAAACAACATTTTGGCGTACATAAATGTACCCCATGGTGTTCTGAAGGTTGTTTTCAGCTGATCATCCTTGTGCACTAAAATCTAATTGTAGCCCAAGTATCCATCAAGCAATGAAATTTTGGAAGATCCAACTACTGTTTGCGGGATATGGTCCATCTTTGGCTGAGGATAGTTGTCCTTTAAGGACACTTTGTTCAAATTTATGAAATCGATACAAAGGCGGATCTCCCCAGTCTTGTTTCTCACCAACATGAGATTTGACATCCATTCAAAAAATCTAATAGGAACTATAATACCAGATTTATACAACCTATTTACCTCTTTTTCGATGGATGGCAGAAACGTAGGATTTATCCTCCTTAGCTTCTGGCGAAATGGCTTTTGATCAGGCTTAACTCCCAAATTTCAACCTTTGTTGCTTCAATTCCCTGCTCATATTCATCACATGTACCATCAATATGGGAATTCAAAAATTCATCCTCCATCTGCAAAAATTTATTAATTTGTTTGTCGTCTGAAAACACCTACCAATATCTCAGGTTGTTAGGGACATCCGAGTGGTGTTTGACATGAATTGAATACTTCTCACCTGAACGGGTAGGAATCTTAACCATACTTGTTGGAGTAGCAAGAGAATCAACCATCATATTATGAGTTATAGGGATTAAAGATAAAGTATACTCTAAAAAAGTTTTGAGAATGTCAAGGTTAACATTTCTATAAGTTTGCATCCTTGGATGCTTGGCCTGGTAATCCCCTCTTCCCTATTTAATTATTAACTCGGAGTCACCATAAACTAAAATTCTCTTTTCTCCAAAATTTTTCAAAATTTTACGGCCAACAAACAATGCTTTGTACTCCGCCTCATTATTTAATCAATCAAAAGCCAATTTATAAGAAGTTAATCTTACATTTCGAGAAATTTTACATGACTGATGCAAAGGGTCTTGAATCCACATGCCGATTCCGACTCCTTCCTTACCCAATGCATCATCAATCTCCATGGTCCAAAGACCTTCTTCCTCATCAGGAAACAAAATTTTAGAGGATTGATCTTTATGATTTTCTGGAGGATGACTTACTCTCTTAAAAATCTGAGTTTCCGACACTTATTCAACAATATCTTTAGATGAAGTTTCTGGTTGCAAACTTTTAGTGTCATTTTCCTGTTTTTCTGCAATCAAATATTCATGTACACTACTTATGACATCTAAAACTTCTGAAATCTGAACAATTTGACTATCATCATCAACTGAATTCAAATCTCTATACAAAATGAAAGACTCTAGATCGATATGTACAACATGGATAGGGTGATTATTTGGTATTTATTTGCTACTAATCATGAATATCATCTTCTTCTCTCAGTAAATTTTTCTGAGTTGCCCAAATACCACTATAGTAGCATATGAAAAGTAAAGTTGCAAGGTTCCTTTCAGTTCCCCCCCCCAATACCGTGAAAGCAACATGCCAAACCATGGAGGTATATTAGCGACCACTACATCCATCAATACATTTTTGGCTGGGATTTTGTCAAGGGACACTACTAGATCTTTGATAAGGCCAAGGCATTTGACTCTCCTTGAATAAAAGGAATAAAAATCATGGTAAGGTCGAGTAATATCTAATCCTAGTTTGTCCATAATAGCCTTTGGCATCAAGTTATGTGAGGCGTCGGAATCTAACATGGAATTATGGAGTATAAACTCATGGAGTTTGAAACTAAGATAGAAAGGAGGAACTTCATTATCCTCAAGAATTCCCTCTACAGCTGGACCAAATAAAATTGCAGGCTCATCATTGGCAACATTGACAATATCTGACATTTGATCTACTTTCAACATCTTAGCAATATGGAATTTGTACTTTTCATTATGAACTAGTTTAGTTAGAGGAATTGAAACCTTCAATTTGGCAATTTCATTCTCTAGGCTAAATAGAATGGATTGTTTGTCTACATCTTTTTTTGTAGTGTCCTTCCTCTCAGGCTATCCTTTGGCTTGAGATTCCTTTTTCTGACTTTCAGTTTGAACCTCCTTGTCCTTCCTCGCATTGCTGGTAGAAGCTTCATTTTTTTTATCCCGACTCAGAATGACAATTTCTTTTTCTCTGTTTTGATTTGTAGGAGCTGCTTCTTTATCCAGGGCATCTTTCTGAACATTATGCCTTTTTAGATGTACTGTGACAGGGACATTTCTGCTCCTCAAGTTGTATAGTTTCTGCAAATGATTAAGGGCATTCTGATATCCCCTTCGATACTCTCCAGTCTGCATTGCCCATGAATCATCATTGGTGAGGACAAGATGTTGATCACTTGGTGTTATTAATTCTTGAGAAAACTGATCTTCCTCAGTCAAAAATTAAGTGATTCATCTTCTTCAAAGAAATGATTAGCCTCAGAAATTTCTTCTTCATCATCTTTCGGGCCTTGTGTGTAGTTTTGATGAAATGGTGTTTCGATCTATCCTTGAGGATCCTAATTTTTCTGTTCTTTTTGCTTATTTCGGAACTGTGATTGTTGCTGGCCCCTTTAGTTTGGATTCATAATCAAAGACTCCACTTGTCTATCAACAATAGTCATTTTGTCCATCATCCTTTCCATTGTTTTAATCAGAGTGTTAAGCTTTACCTCGGAAGAAGAAGAAGGCTCTTCCTTAATAGTAACTTTCTTCCCAGGTTTCTCCGATTTGATTTTGGAATTTTTGATAAGCAAATTGGCTTCCACACTTACAACATTGCATTGCATTTCTTCCAAGATTGCAAGATCTCTCTCCCTGAGCTAATATGCCATGTCTGGATCGAAGGCATCAATATAGTGGAGGAGGGATAAACCAGGGGGAGGCTTGATGTCATTAGGAATGGAATTATAAACTAGATTGAACTGTGTTGTAAACTCTTGCACTGACTCATTTGGGTTTCTTTTCATAGCATTGTACTCAGACAAAATCTATAATGCATTTTTCTTCTCCTGCCACTGGGCCAAGAATAACTCTATCAACCATTGGGAACTATTGATGGAATTGGCTGCCAAAATGCGAAACCATTTCTTCACATATTTGAAAAAATTCTGAGTTATTATTCTCATCTTTGCATCCTCCTCATCAACCTCTTAAAGGTCAATTAAATCTATTAGCTTGTCAACATGTTGATGAGATGTAATCTCTGATGCTCCATCAAATAGAGAGAGTCTTTGACCATAGTTCTAAGGTAGAGCAGCAAGTTGAATAGATAATAATAAACGAGCAAACCATGCCATGACTACTGGAGGAGGAAGAAGATGTACTACAATGGGTTGTGTAGGTATTACAATAGTTTGTTTTGATGGAGATGATGACACTAGTGGAGATAGTGGTAAACTAACAACAATAGATGATGTAGCTGATGTGTTTAGAGATGAAGTAGAAGATGAAGCAGTAGCCAAGTTTTCAAGCTGATATTGAATGTAAGATTTCTCGGTAGTGATTTGAAGTTGGTCTACTAAGCTTTGAAGTTTATCAAAATTTAACCACAACTCGTGATCAGTTTTGGAAAAGAGGGATTTAGCAAAAGGAAGGTAGGAATCAAACCTAATAGGATCAAAAACCACTTTCGAAAGGGAAGACTTAGATTTAGATCAAAACAAAGATTTCTCAAACTGAATATCAAAACAAATATCTTCAATAGTCAATACTTGATCAGGTAGAGATGTAGTTTTTACCAATTTTCTAGGTTCACTTTCAGGAATGGGAGTTTTGGGTTTTTTAAGTAACTTCTCTGGATCATCAACAATAGTAGGTGGATTTGGGTCAGGATTTGACCTCGTGTATCTTTTAGGAGCCAGAGTTTTTACACCTTGAACTTGATGAGATTACTTAAATCAACCTTCCTTTGGATACTGGAATCTGTCACCCACAAAACCAGTCTTGAAAGCACTAATAGAATTAACCCCAGGAATGATATAACAGTTGTTTCCCTAGCAACAATGCCAAAATGTTATCCCCCACAATGTCCCAGGCTAATGAGGAAATCGACGGAGGTAACCATAGACCAAGCTTTTAGTTTGGTAGCTAGCCCTACCAAACCAGAGAGGGCTCTCTCTATGGAATCACAACCAAGAGATGACATGATGATAAAGGAGTTTAGGCTATATAGCTAACATTAGGTAGGTTTTGAAATATTTAGGGTTTTTTTGCTGGATAAGGGAGAAAAACTAGGTAGTTATGGCAGAGGGTGCTAGGTCTAGGCTTTGAGAATCAGATTTGTAGAGATGTAATGAGGCAAGGTAGGCACACACTTTAGCACTTTAGGATTTTCATTGTGTATATGGAAGATAGGTATGGTTTCTAAACGAGCATGAATTTCATGAATTCGTTTATATCAGAAGAAAAATAAATAATAATGTGAAAGCTTCTCCAAAACAGAGCCTTACATGAATGAATTCTGTTTATTATCTTAGGAAACAAGCACATGAAACATGGAAATGGAAATGAAAGATAAAAACCAGAATAAAAAACACTGCTAAAACACATACCACAGGAATCCCACTACCATAGCTGCAAAATCTGTCTTTTGATTTACAAAATCTCAAATATAGGCTACAATGGTTCTCTCCTAAAATGTCCAACCCTTGGAAAATGATTCCCTTTCATATTATATGGGAAAATAAAACATATGACATGTCATCAGGTTGAAAATTCTATTCACGGCTCATCATAACTAGCTTTGATGAGTCCTCACTGAAAACTAGGATAGTTGAGACAGTTTCCACAATTTAGGCTAAAGTTTAGGAGAGCATATCTCCTCATTAATTACAATTGTCCTCATAAAGTGAGGCAAAAACAAAATAAGAAACCTAAAGTAACATTAATTGATCTGAAAATGGGGCACTTAGGCTTCTTGTCTAACTTACAAGAATCTCTCCCACTTCCAAAGCTTAAATGTTCCCAAGTCTATTTGATTAACCAATGCGGAATTGATAATATGCTTGAAAATATAGGTGTATGCTTATGTTTGTTGTTGACTGTTTATGTGTTTTTAAGTCTATTTGCTTGAACTGATATAACAACAACTAAAGCAGTAGATATAATGCAGCAATAAAACAACACACATAAGACGGCAATTTAACTAGGAGTTCACCCAAAACTCTTGGGCTACGTCTCTGTGAGCTCTAGTTAACTCAACTAGGCTCTATGGGATATTGGAAAAGTCCTTTTACAAGATCTTGGCTCAAATCCATTTTTTTACACAGAAGCAATGGGTTTAGGCACCATTTTATCCCTGGCTCTTAAAGCTCTCAGCATTCTGGCTCTCGGCTCTCTCTCTCGCTCTCGACTCTGGCTCTGGCTCTTCATCTCTGGCTTTGGCTTTGGCTCTTCAACTCTAGCTTCTTTGGCTTTATTTGCCTCTGCTTCCTGCTTTGGCTTATCTTTCTGCGCTCTTATCTTAGCACTACCATCAGCACTTTCGTTAGCACTACCCTCAGCACTGCCTCTCTCTGTCTATGTTATTCTGTGGCTTTTAAGCCAATCGGTGCTATCTGTTCGTCTTCCTCTTATGGGCTCTTTGTCTTAGCCTTTGTCTGCTCAAATCCCCCTCTGAGTGTTAGCAATCATTGCTAAACACCTTCAGGGATGGTGGCCACCTGTTCTGTAACGGAAGGAACCATCGACGCTTGAAATCCCCAAAAATAGTCGTTCCCTATTTACACAAAGAAACACTGTAAAACACAGGAAAATCCACCAAAACACAGCCTATCGGACTTCAAATTATATCACATCCACCCTAATATTGCATCGGGTCCACCTTTGGCCGCTATCGCACTCTCCACCGTTGATCTACGAGATCTCTAATCCAACGATCACCATGCATTTTGGGCGGCTTAGGAGTACGGGGGTTACCCGCCCGAAAAGGTGGTTTCCCTGTTCCTCTGCTAAGCCACGCATCGTTCATTGTGTGGGATCAGGCAGAGCCAGCCCAAAGCCACTTATCGCTTGAGGCCTGCCCGAAATCCGCCTTTACAGAACTCAAATTATATAGATCGTGTCTAAATTCGCCCTTCGGGTCTGGGTTATATCGCCCCATTCACATTTCCTTTGTATTTATAAAAATACATTAAAACACTGAAAATACCATTGAATGGATTTATGACAGACTTCAAACAATATACATTTGCATTTATAAATCCTTTTAGGTCCGGATTCATCGTTTATCGCATCGCATATGTGTTTTGGGTAAAATCCCAAATACACGGGAAATACATGAAAATCCAAATTCCTGGACCTGAAATTTTATACAATCGGGCTTTGAAAACTTATCGGGTCCGACCTTTTTATCGGCATCGAGGGTCATCGATCGCCGATCGCCGATATCAGCGATCACAATGTCGCTCGGCCCGTGGTTCTGTGTATCGTGATGCCGATTCGTCGATCCGATCATTGGCGATTAGCATATCGCATGATCACAATCGCCAGATCCAGGGTCCCGATATCGCATATGTGTTTGCCTCTGATCTGATACATCGGGTCGGCGGATGGGAGGTGTCTCCCCTTTCCGCTTAAGTCCGCTCCTTTTCCCTTGTCTGATGCGACTTCCCTTTATAAGGGTTTTTTTTGCCCATTTTAGAGGATTTTTCCTTTTTTCCTAAAGAACATAGGGCATCTTCTTTTGGTGATAAATTTTGCATCCTAAGTCCATTTTTTCCCATTCAAGTTGCAGTAGATTCAGAATGAAAAGATCTCTGCAATGGGGCTATGTCCAGGAACTTCCTCGGACTTTCATTTTCCTCAGTGAGGAACACTTATACTTAGGAGTCTATCCAAAATCCATTTTGGATCACGCCTTCCCACTAAAAGAACTTTTGGTCTCCAAAAGACTGATATATTGATTTGAACAATACCTATGAGTAAAATCACCTTCTTCTTTCAGCCTCCACACACTTGCCTTGCATAATGCCTCTGAACCAAAGTCTCTGACCACTTCCCTTCCTGGATGGGCTGGTCTTCCTGGGAAGAACTGTCTTCCTCCTTGTCTTCCTGCAGAACTTCTGCTGAAATGGTCATAGAAGGTGGTTTGAACTTCTTTTCCTTGATCATTGATCCAAGGTGGCTCAAACAAATGTGAAGTTCATCTGCTCCACAAAACTTTCATTTGTATCTGTTTGACAAACTGTTAACAACAACAGAAATACAGACAACAACTGGATGGCCTAAACTCCTGCTTCAACAAAAGAAATAGATTTCACAGCTTGTGAACACCTCCATGTCTTACATCTGCATACAAATGATGGACTAGATAACAAGCCCACAAAACATGCCTTTAAAAAAATGACTCTTCAAGTCAAGCATGTAGAAAAAGACCATTAGGACTCTTTTCAAAAGATGAAACACTTCATTATTATCTCCATCTTGGAGACCAAGTTAACTTCTCCCAAGTCAACATTGCATCACATGCATGTCAAAGCAATCAACCCTACAAGTTAATTACACATACATGTTCAAAACAAGGAAAACATCAACATCCCTGTGTCCATGCACATCATGCTCATGCATGCATTTCATCCTTCAAATTTCACTTAAGTACACTGTACTTTCAAAGCTGAAATGAAATATAATGTTGCAGCAATAAAGTGAGTCTCCTACTCAAATTTTCCATTCACCTTCTTGGTAAGAACCTGCAAATTTCATCTCATTAACAAAGAAATGAAAATAGATGCATCAATAAACATGCAACCTTAACTGGATAAGAACTCTAGCCATTTCGCACCAATCCCTTTCAAAGGTACTACCTTTGTCTGCATATCAGCATCAACATGTGAATCATCCTGAGACACAGCAGTCATGGAATCTTCCTTTCCATTTCTGCCATCTTCTCTTTCCACTTTCTTCAGCTTTTGTGGAAGCATTGCTGGATTCAAAGTCCAACATCTTTCGGCAAGATACCCTTGCTTATGGCAGTAAGTGCAACACATGTGCATCCTCTTGACAGCATGATTTGCCTTGTCCAACGGACATTTGGCTTTTTGCTTCTTTTCCTTCAAAAGTTTCCTGCATGTGGCCATTCTCTTCCAACATCTAGAAAAATGATGGCTATCAAAACCACAAAAGGAACATGCAATTCTTTTCCCATGCTTATGTGGAAATTTATCATGCTTTGCACAATCAAAAGGAAAATGTTTAGAACTAGATTTATACCTTTCCCTTTCACCTTTATTACCTTCGTGAGGAGGTGAATTGAGTGAAGAAGTAGCTCCATTTGGAACACCATCAATCTCTTCAAGGCTTTCAGAGTTTCCACAACTCACTGGTTCAAGTGTGTGCTTCTGAATACCTGCATCCTGTAAATGATGTTTCAAGCTATTGCATTCCTCCTGAATACAACCTTCACACTCTTCAAGACCTACAATGCAACTCCTTCTTGGAGCTGTTTTAATGGTCTTCATGACAGCTTTGGAACTTTCTCCATAAGCTTGTCCATAGCCAAGACCCAAATACTTAGACCTTTCCTCGATTATTATTGGCTCAACAATACCTTTTGCATGTCTACCCAAGCCTTTTCCTTCATATCCCATCTGGGACATTGGCTTGGAACCTATGCCTTTGGTATGTTTTTGAAAAGAACCAATATAAGTATTCTTAGAGGAATTTGAAGACAAACTGGAATGGCTTACCTCTTCTTCAAGTTGATACTTGACCAAGGCTTCTTTGGCAACAAAGAGTTGTGACTCCAACTCATGCATCATTTTCAGGTTCATATTTGCAATATGAAGTTGCCTCTCCATTTCCTACAGTCTGTCGGAAAGCAACTGCTTCTCTTCCTTCATGGAATTCAACTGCTCTATAAGTATGCTGCTCTTCCTTCCATCCTCATACATTTATCTCACCTTGTCCATCATGATAAACAAGTCTTGCTTCAAGTCTCCATCGTAGAGTCTTGTGATGAAGGAGGAATTTGAGGATTCACTTGTAGAAGTTGTCATTATACCAATGAACAAAAGAACTTCAAACAAGATAAATAAAGTGCTTTATTCATAAACCTTTTGCAGCAACCTCTTGTGCTTCAAGGATTGTCTTGAGGTCCTTTGGGATAGAAGAATGCCTTCAGCCCTTCATCCTTCTTGTCCTTCCTGGACTGAGCTATCAATAGCTTTCCCTTCACCTTTGCAAACTCAAACAATAATCAGTTTGCAAGCAAGCATACAATCAACCTCTGACTGTTTAAACACCTTTCAGACAAGCAATCTTTGCTCTGTCAATCAAGCATTCTGATATAACCTTCTTTGAAGGTGGGTTTAATCAATCTCAAGCTTTGATACCACCTGATCTAAAAATGGGGCACTTAGGCTTCTTGTCTAACTTACAAGAACCTCTCCCACTTCCAAATCTTAAATGTTCCCAAGTCTATATGATTAACCAATGCTTGAAAATATAGGTGTATGCTTATATTTATTGTTGATTGTTTATGTGTTTTAAGTCTATTTGCTTGAACTGATATAACAGAAATTAAAGCAACAGATATAATGCAGCAATCAAACAACACACATAAGGCAATAATTTAACTAGGATTTCACCCAAAACTCTTGGGCTACGTCTCTGTGAGCTCTAGTTAACTCAACTAGGCTCTTTGGGATTATGGAAAAGTCCTTTTACAAGATCTTGGCTCAACTCCACTGTTTTACATAGAAACAATGGGTTTAGGCACCATTTTATCCCTGGCTCTTGAAGCTCTTGGCTTTCTGGCTCTCGGCTCTTGCTCTGGCTCTCGGCTCTGGCTCTGGCTCTTGACTCTGGCTCTTGGCTCTGGCTCTTGGCTCTGGCTCTTGGTGCTGGCTCTTGGCTCGGGCTCTGGCTCTTCGACTCTGGCTTTGGCTCTGGCTCTTCGGCTCTGGCTTCTTTGGCTTTCTTTGCCTCTGCTTCCTGCTTTGGCTTAGCTTTCTGCGCTCATGTCTTAGCACTACCCTCAGCACTTGCCTTATCACTACCCTCAGCACTTGCCTTAGCACTGCCTCTCTTTGTCTCTGTCATTCTGTGGCTTTTAAGCCAATCGACGTTGTCTATTCGTCTTCCTCTTCTAGGCTCTCTGTCTTAGCCTCTGTCCACTCAAATCCCCCTCTGAGCATTAGCAATCATTGCTAAATGCCTTCAGGGATGGTGGCCACCTGTTCTGTAACAGAAGGAACCATCAGCGCTTGAAATCCCCAGAAACAGTCGTTCCCTATTTACACAGAGAAACACTGTAAAACACAGGAAAATCTGCCAAAATGTAGCCTATCAAACTTCAAATTATATCGCATGCACCCTAATATTGCATCGGGTCTGACTTTGGCCGCTATCTCGCTCTCCAACGTCGATCTACGAGATCTCTAATCCAACGGTCACCATGCATTTTTGGGCGGCTTAGGAGTACGGGGGTTACCCACCCGAAAAGGCAGTTTCCCTGTTCCTCCGCCAAGCCACGCGTCGTTCATTGTGTGGGATTGGGCGGAGCCAACCCAAAACCATTTACCGCTTGAGGCCCACTCGAAATCCACCTTTACGGAACTCAAATTATATAGATCGTGCCTAAATTCCCCCTTCGGGTCCGGGTTATATCGCCCCATTCACATTTCCTTTGTATTTATAAAAATACATTAAAACACTGAAAATACCGTCGAATGGCTTTATGGTGGACTTCAAACAATATACATTTGCATTTATAAACCCTTTTGGGTCCGGATTCATCGCTTATCGCATCGCATATGTGTTTTGGGTAAAATCCCAAATACACGGGAAATACATGAAAATCCGAATTCCTGGACCTAAAATTTTATACAATCGGGGTTTGAAAACTTATCGGGTCCAGCCCTTTTATCAGCATCAGGGGTCGTCGATCACTAATCACCGATATCGGCGATCACAATGTCGCTCAGCCCGGGGTTCTGTGCATCACGATGCCGAATTACCGATCCGATCATCGGCGATCGGCGTATCGCATGATCGCAATCGCCAGATCCAGGGTCCTGATATCGCATATGTGTCTGCCTCCGATCCGATACATCGGGTTGGCGGATCGGAGGTTTCTCCCCTTTCCACTTAAGTCTGCTCTTTTTCCCTGGTCCGATGCGATTTCCCTTTATAAGGGTTTTTTTTGCCCATTTTAGAGGATTTTTCCTCTTTTTCTAAAGAACATAAGGCATCTTCTTTTGGTGATAACTTCTACATCCTAAGTCCATTTTTTCCCATTCAAGTTGTAGTAGATTCAGAATGAAAAGATCTCTGCAATGGGGCTATGTGGCTATTTCTAGGAACTTCCTCGGACTTTCAATTTCCTTAGTGAGGAAAATCCATTTTGGATCATTAATAGATCATAAAATATCAAATTTTCCATTATTCAGTACTCAAGAGGTTACCAGACCAGATGAGTCGCACCAAAACCAGATGGGTCGTGCCAATCAGCAAAAAGGTCGCACCAGCATGCACTAAAACAAGAGATTTTGCAGACGGGTCGCGCCTGTTTGAAACCATGTTTTGGTATATTCCCTAAGTCAAAATGGAAATATAAACAAACAGTAAACTAGATGTTTCTATCTAGTTTCCAGATCATCTTGAATTTTGGACATTGGTCCATGGGAAGGCCTCCAAAAACTCATTCTCCCAACCTGACTCATAAGTGTCGCGCCAGTCTAGATTTAGTGGCAGAGAGGTGAAAAAGGTGAGGTTTTTTGAGTTTCTGATCAAAATGGGAATCCTTCATGCAAAATTAGGATTATATTTGGCATGTACTCATCATAATGCATCCATACATGTAGAAAATATCTCATTTGGGTGTCCAGGGAAAAAGGGTTGCACCTCAGTGTGGCACTTTTGTGTGCCTTTTCCTACAAAATTTCAAAAAATTCCAAATTTCTCCAAAACTTTCAAAATTTGTTCCTTGGCTGTTATGGAAGATAGGATAAACATTATTGGATGTTTTAGCCACCAATTTCACTCTCTTACCCCTTTTTATTGATTCCCTTTTCTTATCTTGGACCTATTTTAGTTTTGTTTTCAGTCTCTTGATTTTGATTTGTGCAATCTAGTTCCTTGTTTGATAGTGATGGGCCATGTGCCTCAACATCTGATTGTCCCTATTAGCTCGGTAAAGAATCTTCTCCAGATGGTCATTTACTTTGTTGAGCCAATATTCCCTGTCTTCACTGATCTCAATAGCTATTCTGTCTCCAAGGCTCAAATCCTCATGCAGTAGGTTTTGGTCTTTTTCCTTCTGCAATTTTCCTTTGAGACCCTTTGTCCTAGGTCTCTTTCTCCCAACCTGCCTCTCTTGTTCATATTTCTCAGCATGTTGCGTCACTGCTTTACCTTTGGACTCTTGAATACTAGTTTTAAACAAATCCTTTTCTAGAAGCAGTTTCTTTACCTTTAGCTGCTCATTTTCTTGCTCAAGGAAGGAAATGACAAATTTAGCTCTTGCCACATTGTCCAAAAGCTCCCTGATCTGATAATACTTCTCTTTGACAACTAGTTTCAGGTTTTTCTGATCATCTTGGGACTCCAAGTATACTATATGTATGTCATGATGGATAGCCTCCTCACCCTGCAAATGCAATCCCTGTTGTGCTAATGTAGAAGGATTGGCCCCTTCCACAATCTATGGAGCAAACACAAGCCTGTTCCCTCTTTGATATGTCTTGGTTACCTTAGGTATAAGTGCCTTTGAAACCTTTTCCTACTTGCTTGTTGAACCATACTTCATAGATCTTCTGAACCTAGGCCTTGATGATGTTCTTTTTCTAGGAGAAACAGTGGGCCTAATGACAGGAGCAATCTTTAATCTATCCAAAAAGGTTTCCCAAGTGATTTGCTTGACTGAGAGCTGATGCATAACCACAATCTTGTTCAGGCTATGGTGAACCAAATTTGTGATATGAGGTTGTCCCCTGGTGTGAATTTTTTCAGTCATCTTCACCACACTCTTAGACAAAAAATTGCACAAATTAAGTGTTCTTTTAGAGGTGAAATGCATAAGTAACCTAAAATGATACTTGTATAATCTAGAGAATATGACTTCACATGTAAAATACTTCATGATAAGCTTCATTAGAGGGGCATACTTGTTAAGCAGATGTCTAAAAGGAAAAACATGTTCACAAGTCTCTCTGACATTAGGTTTTAGGAACATCTTATAATCATCAAGAGACAATTCCATGCCTTTGAACTAGGTGTCACCATGATTTGGAATACTTGTGGCTAAAGAAATAATGCCTGCTGATGTTATAAAATTATATATTACAGAGCAATGGAACACATGAAATATTGCAGAAATATAAACACAAAAAACGCATAAAAAAAGAGAGACACAGATATACGTGGTTCACCCAATTTGGGCTATGTCCACGAAGAAATAACCAGTCCTTCCTTTTATATTATCCAGCAAATTGAAGAGATACAACCTACAGTAGATCCGTTGTAATTCCCTCTTCGCTCTCACACAATCTCCTCTCTCTTTCTCACTCAAAATACAGATCTACATAGACGCAATACAATTCCCTCATATATAGCGAGCGGTTGTCTTCTAGGGAAAAAAACCCTAAATTAAACATAACTTCTACCGTCAGATCTCCGCCTAATGAATGGCCCAGCTTGACTACGAAATTACAACATTTTACAAGGCAATTTTACATCTATTTTTAGCTTCGGGGGTGCAGCCGCCCCCCTGGACCCCCTCTGCAGCGCAAATATTACGGGCGGCGTTGCCTCCCCATTATAAACTGGGGTCTATTGCGGTGATACCTCTGAATAAAGAAGATAATCAAGCTCCACACCCAACAATCTCCCACTTGGAGACTGATTATAGCAACTCCACTGCTACTTCATTTGCTGGACAATGACTCCACTCTGGACCTGGCTATTTCTCATCTTCTTCATCATTCTTGAAGACCAATTGAAACTGAGCAGACTCTCAGTTTCTCCCTTGTTACAATTTTTGTTAACATATTTGTAGGATTCTGGCTAGTGTGTATATTTTCCAGCTTCAACTGTCCATCTTCCAATGCTGACTGTATGAAATGGTACTTGAGTTGTATATGCTTAGTCTTGGAATGAAATGCAGAGTTCTTTGCAAGATGTATGGCTCTCTGGATGTCACTATATAACCTGCCCAACTCCTGCTTCTTACCCAATTCATCCATAAACCTTTGTAACCAAATCATTTCTTTACTAGCCTCTGTAGCAGCAACATACTATGCTTCCATTATTAAGAGTGCAACAACACTTTGTAGTTTTGAGACCCAACTGACAGTTGTTCCACCTACAGTAAAAACATACCCTGTGGTGCTCCTCCAGTTATCTCTATCACCCACCATATCTGCATCAACATATCCCTGTAGAGCAATGTTTGAACCACCAAAGCATAATTATTGATTTGTGGTACCTCTCAAATACCTGAGAATCCACTTCACCACCATCCAATGTTCTTTTCCTGGATTGTTCATGTACCTGCTTACAACTCCCACTGCATGTGCAATATCAGGCCTTGTGCAGACCATTGCATACATTAAGCTTCCAACTGATGATGCATATGGAACTTTAGACTTATGAGCCATTTCTTCCTGATTCTTGGGACACATTTCCTTACTTAGTTTGAAATTGCTAGCCAAAGGTATACTAACTGGTTTTGCATTCTACATATTAAACCTTTTCAACAACTTTTGTATGTACTCACTCTGAGACAATGTTAATTTGTGATTCTTCCTGTCTCTAGTTATTCTCATACCAAGGATTTGTTTTGCAGCACCCAAATCCTTCATTTCAAAAGAGTTTGCCAATTTTCTTTTGAGCACATTTATTTCCTGCATGTTGGAACCTTCAACAAGCATGTCATCTACATACAATAACAATATAATATAGTTGCCATCATTTTGTCTTTTGAGATAAACACAATGATCAGAGTGACATCTAGTATAACCTTGTTCTGACATAAACCTATCAAATTTTAGATACCATTGCCTTGGAGCCTATTTTAAGCCATACAAGCTCTTCTCCAACCTATACACTAGTTTCTCCTTCCCTTTTACCCCATATCCTTGTGGCTGTTGCATATATATCTCTTCCTCCAAATCCCCATGGAGAAAAGTTGTCTTTACATCTAACTGCTCAAGATGCAAATCTTCAGCTACTACTAGACTTAAAATAGTTCTGATTGAAGTCATTTTAACAACAGGAGAAAATATCTCATCAAAGTCTATACCCTTTTTCTGTGCAAACCCCTTCACCACAAGTCTAGCTTTATACCTTTGTCTACCTCCATCTTCTTCCTTCAACCTGTAAACCCATTTATTCTGCAATGTTGTTTTACCTGCAAGCAACTTGACTAAGTCCCAAGTCTGGTTATGTGCTAAGGAGTCCATCTCTTCTTTCATGGCTTGCTCCCACTTCTTCCTGGTTTCTACCTGCACTGCTTCTTCATAACATTCTAGCTCACCAGAATCAGTCAACAATACATAATATAATGAAGGAGAGTATCATTCAGGGGGTCTACTTATCCGTGTAGATATTCTAACACCACTTTCAGGTGTTTGAGGTGCTTGTTTCTATTGTGGTTGTTGTTCTGGCCGTTGATCATTATGATTTTCAGGCACCATCACTTTTTCTGTGATCTCATCAAGGACTGTGTATTCTCTGTTTTATTTTTCTTGTTTCTTTTCCTGTAGCTGATCCTTATACAAAACCTTTTCGTTGAATATGACATCTCTGTTCCTAATGATTTTGTGCTTTTCATAATCATAAAAGCAATAACCAAAATCATTAACACCATATCTAATAAAAGTACATTTCTTTGATTGCCTCAAGCTTTGTTCTATTTTCTTTATTAATTTGGACAAAGGCTTCACAACCAAAAGTTTTTAGAAATGAGTAGTTTACCTTTTTACCTGTCCATGCCTCCTCTGGAATACCACCATCCAAGGAACTTGAAGGCCCTCTATTTATTAGATAAAAAATATTATCTACAGCATCTGCCAAAAATTGTAAAGGCAATCTTGCATGTAATCTCATGCACCTTGCACGCTCCATGATTGTCTTGTTCATCCTTTCTGACACATCATTTTCTTGTGGTGTTCCTGGAACTGTCTTCTCTCTATGAATTCCATTCTCTGAACAATACCTATCAAACTCTTTCCTACAATATTCACCTCCATTGTCTGATCTGAGACACTTCAACTTTTTCCTGTCTCATTTTCAACCAAAGCTTTCCATTTCTTGAAAGTATCAAATACATCAGATTTATTTCGAATACAATAAATCCAGGTTTTTCTGGTTGCATCATCAATAAAAGTAACATAATAGCGAGAGCCACTAAGAGATGATACCTGAGCAGGTCCCCATACATCTGTATGCACAAGCTCTAATTTTTCGCTCTTCTTTTCTTTCCCAACTTTGAGAAATCTGACTCTCTTCTGTTTTCCATAAACACAATTTTCACAAAATTCCAAATCAACATGCTTCAAACCTGGCAAAAAATTTCTTGAGTGAAGGATCTGCATCCCCTTCTCACTCATGTGCCCAAGCCTATGATGCCACAATGTCGTATCTTCTCCTGTAGAGGTTAAAGAATTAACAAAATTAGAAATACCATTGCTTAAATACAATGTACCAACATTTTCTCCTTTTTCTATTACCACGGCTCCTTTAGTGACCTTCTAGGTTTTATCTGTGAAAGTAGTTACATAGCCTTCACCTCCCAAGTGCCATGTTGAAATCAGATTTTTCTTCAGATCTGGAACATGCCTTACCTCCTTCAATCCATTGATTTCCATTTTGTTGTTTTATGAAAAATGTACCAATTCCAATGATTTTACAGGGTTTATCATCACCCAATCGAACCTGTCCAAAATCTCCTTGAACATAATCATGAAATTGTTTCCTATCAGGTGTGGCATGGAATGAGGCCCCTGAATCTACCACCCAGGCATCAATAATATTTTCTAATGAAAGAATCAAGGCACCTTGCAACACATCACCTGCCACAGTCGCTTCATGATTGTTTTCTTGTTGCGCATCTCCTTCTTTTCCCTTCCGAGATTTGCAGTCTTTCTTTAGGTGTCCTTTCTTCATGCATTTCCAGCTCACTATCCCCGATTTGGACTTGGATCTGCCTTTTCTTGACTTACTGCGATATCCAGGGCTCTTTCCTCTTTCCACTTTTCTTCCCCTAGCCTTTGTAGTCAAAGCATTACCTGATGTCTCACCGGAGCTTTTTCGTCACATTTCCTCACTAAGGATTGCACCGACAACATCATCAAACTTTAAAGTACTATATCCAGAGATAGAGTTACTAATGGCCATAACTAAACCATTCCAACTTTCTAGCAATGAGCACAGAAATAACAGATCCCTAACTTCATCATCAAAAGTTACCCCTACAGAACTTAACTGACTGGTAACTGTATTAAATTCATTTAAATGATCAGCAACAGATCCACCTTCTGACATCTTCATATTAAATAAACACTTCATTAGAAATACCTTATTTGAGGCCGAGGGTTTTTCATATAGTTTGGCCAATGTTGACATTAAACCCTCTGTTGTCGTTTCGTTTGAAATATTAAACGCTACCGACGCCACTAGGTACATCCATATTGTTCCAAGTGCTTTTCTTTAGAGAATATCCCATTCTATGTCTGTCATACTCGTCGACGTCTTTCCCTTTCCGCTCAATGGTTGGTACAGATCTCTTTGGTACAAATAATCTTCCATTTGCATCTTCCACAGTTGGTAGTTTTGGTCGTTAAATTTTTCAACCCTAAATCTACCATCTTCCGCCATTGCTCCCACTCGAACCAGGAACCCTTCTCTCTTGCGAGTTTATCATCCAAATAGACCTTCGGCTCTGATACCAGTTGTTAGAAAATTATATATTATAGAGCAATTGAACACATGAAATATTGCAGAAATATAAACACAGGAAAACACATAAAACAAGAGAGACACAAATATATGTGATTCACCCAGTTTGGGCTACATCCACGGAGAAACATCCAGTCCTTCCTTTCATATTATCAAGCAAACTGAAGAGATGCAACCTACAAAAAATCCGCTGTCATTCCCTCTTTGCTCTCACATAATCTCCTCTCTCTTTCTCACTCAGAATACAGATGTACATAGACACAATACAACTCCCTCATATATAGCGAGGGGTTGCATTCTAGGGCAAAAAACCCTAGATTAAACATAACGTCTACCATCGGATCTCCGCCTGATGAACAACCCAGATTGACTACGAAATTACAGCATTTTACAAGGCAATTTTACAACTATTTTTAGCTTCAGGGGCCCCCTCTGGACCCCCCCTACAATGCAAATATTACGGGAGGCGTTGCCGCCCCATTATGAACTAGGGTCCAATGTGGTGATACCTCTTAATAAAGAATATAATCAGGCTCCACACCCAACAGGTCAGACACTGAACTCAATACCTGCTATGACAACTTTATCTATGTTGAAATTTTGGGCAAAGATGCTTGTCAAAGGGACATGGGAACCATACTCTGCAACCTACTCACAAAACTTCATACAACCAACATTTCTGAAACATTTCTAAGAAAATGGAGAAGCATTGACTTCTCTTAGGTTGGATGGCTCAAACCTTGAATGATATCCTCCCTTGTGCACTTTCTTTTCACTCTCTTATTCACTCTCCATCAAATTTGTTGAATGGTAAAACACTAGTTAGATGATGTTGATAAAGCTGAAGTGGAAGTTTTTCTCAAGGTGAAAATGTAGTGGGAGGCTACGGTTTGATGAATTCAATGGAAAATGAGAGGTGGAATGATATGAGACTTTAAATTTAGATTTTTTGGGTGATAGATGACAGTGGTGATGAGTAGAAGCTAGGTTTATTCACCAAGAATTTTCTGGAGAGAAACCCTGAGAAACAATCAATTCATATTGAGAAAAATATTTGAAAGGATGGTGTAGATGCCCACTTACTATTTGTAGAAGCTTTAAGAGTCTTTGAATGATATTTGGAGGTCTGAAGAAGTAAAAAATCTACTTAAAAGCAAGAAGAAAACCCCTGTGGGTCGATCTGGCTCAGAAAGGTCGCACTTCCTTAAAAGAGTCGCACTTCTAGACAGATGGGTCGCACTTATGGACAGATGGGTTGCACCTCTAGATAGATGAGTTGAACCTCTAGATAGATGGGTTGCACTTCACTCAGAAAGGTCGCAATTCACTTCAGAAGGGTCACATTTTCTCAAAAGGGTTGCATTTCACTAGGAATACAGAAAAAACCCTCAGTGTTCACCACGTTTTCTTGTTGCAAGATAATAACTGAGCTATGCTTGGACATTTGAAAGTTAAAATGAGTTAGAAAGTAACTCCTCTTATCCTTTAAACTCAAATTAGGACCCTTGACGTTTTATGATCTCTGATATTTGAAACTTGGTCACTTTATGGCCTTTTGGAGACATTGAACTGCGGCCTTTGAAAATTAGAATCTTGAAGTAGTTATTACATATGAAAACATAAAATTACACTTGATATCAAATTTATTAAATAAAATTTCTTATTACCACTCCTCCTTTACCGGATTTTTATGCGTGGAATGAGAGTTTGGTGATTATGAAACCCTAATGACCTAATGGAGGTACTGAGAGAAATGAAGACCATGGTGACATGACTGAAGTGATGATGATGATATATTCAATGATAGCACATCCATTTCAGTGATGGCAGTGACGGGACATGGAAATCTTTGAGTGGAAATAATCCTAGACACACTAACCAGTGACCAAAGTTTTTGCATGGAAGACCTAGTGAAATGACAAAAACTTGACCTTAGACCCTAATGGACATTCTAAAAGAGAATAGTGATCACTGGTGGAAGGAAAAAATGACTGATACTAACACTGGGGACATTACTACGCAATTATGGAGATCAATGTCATGGCTTAGGCATAGAAACTGCGCAGTGCAGCAGTTCTAGGATGCAAGAACTGTGCATTGAACAGTGCCAAGAAGCAAGGACATAGCTAGAGGGTTGATAATGCATAGTGCACAACTAAGGAGAGGCCCGATGAGGCTAGGTTTCTTGGTTGGAAAGTTTTCCCAAAAATGGCTAAGTGTTTGATCGGTGAGATAGGTGATGAACTGTGATGAACTTTGATTGTGATCACACACTTATAGTACTTTGACGATACAACAACATAGATCATCTGAACACATAAACAAAGAATTACCTCTGTGCAAATTCTCTACGACCAGGTACAACAAGCATGACAGTTAAGATAAACGTTTGGACAATCGTGACGAAACATGTGCAACAATGCTTAAAACTTTGTGAATGAGTGCGACAAATGTGTTCATAGTTAGAAAAATTGATATACACAAAGATAGACCTTTGAAACCATCAAAATATGTTTATACACATTGTGCGACAGCCAAACAAGCCAAAAGATGACAGTTTACCTAAAATGCAAAAGGGAACCAAACATTACAAGAAAGCTCATGAAATAAGGCTCTAATGTTTGTGACAACAATGTACAATAACAAGGAAGGCTCCGAAATTGAGTGTAAGCCAAAATTTTGAAAGGTGTTGCAGCAGCTACAACAGGTTTATAATACTGATCCTAGGGTTGCTAATATTAATCATAGGGTTTATGTTCGTAGAGTTTAATATTAATCCTATGGTTTATAATATTAATCTTATGGTTTACTATTAATCCCTTTAGTTTATTATCCCTTCGGTTTATAATATTAATCCCTTGGGTTTATTAATCTTAGGGTTTATGTTCCTAGGATTTAATATTAATCCTAAGGTTTGATGTCATTTCCTTGTGATGCGGGAGCATCTTCTATTTTGTATTTATTATTTGTTTAATTTGTAAAATCTTAGAGAACTCTAGATTTTATGGATATTTCTAGAATTTGTTGGAGATTAAGTAGTTAGGATAGATTCCAAAAATTGAGAGGATTTATCTCAACTTCCTCCAAATATCTAGGAAGGAGTTCTCTCTTTAAGGAGTTTGAGAGGAATATGTAATTCATTTGTAAAGCAAAGCTTTTGGAGAAAAGTTAAGTTAGTAAAATGTTATCTTTCCTTTAATGTTAAATTATTCCTCTTGGATTTGCATCCAATTTTGGTATCAGAGTAGGTTGAACAATGCCCTACGTATGGAAAATTATGAATAAAGTGTTTGTAGACAAATCTATTGTGTATGAATTAAATATTGTTCATGCCATATATTAAATTTTGAATGAAAATAGTCGAACAGTTGGTAGATCTGTGTGTCGAACAAAACATGGTGAGAAGTGTGAGAACTATGCAATAACTTGTTTCCATTGTGGATAAAGTTTCGTTGTAAAGTCGGTCGAACCTGTGAATTTCTTCAAGCATGGAACATCGTGGAGGTGTCAACAATATTATCATTGTTTGGATAGGAAAAGTTGTGAAAATGCTTGTGTTAGAATGTGAGACTACGTGTTGAATATTTGTGAGATTGCATAGAGCATTGTGTGTTGTATAGATTGTTTTAGAGCATAACTTTGGAATGCTACGATTATGGAAGCTATACACTATAACCAGAGCCTCAAATTGCATATTTGAATTCTAATTCATGAGCTCAGTGCATTTAAGCTAGATTGTTGTTGAGTGGCATTTGTGTGTGGAGTTCACATGTTATTTGTGCGTGAAGGTTGCATGGAGTTATTTTGAAAGGTAAAGACATGGAGTGGAAATTAACAAAATTATCAAAAATCAAATCCTTCTAATGCCTTATAAGTTTCTTTTAATTCATAAAGGGATAAAAAGAGACTTCACATTATTTTAATGCAAACAGATAATTTATTCCCTTGGGTTTTTAATATTAAACACTTGGGTTTATTAATCAGATAGGTTTATAATGTTAATCCTAAGTTTTATAATATTAATCTCAAGGTTTAATGTTTATTTTAGGGTTTATAATATTTACCTAAGGGTTAATATCCCTTGGGTTTATTAGTCCCTTGCGTTTATCATATCAATCTCTTAGGTTTATTAATATAAGGGTTCATATTCCTAGGGTATAATATTATTCATAAGGTTTATAATATTATTCCTAGGGTTTAATTTAAATCTCTTGGGTTTATAATCCATTGGCTTTATAATACAATTCCTTGAGTTTATTAATCACTTTGTTTAAAATATTAATATCTTTGGTTTACTATTAATATTAATCTCTTGAATTTATTTTCAATTTAATATTAATCTTTTGGATTTATAATTTGTAATATTAGGGCTTATAATATTAATCCTCGAGGTTTATAATACTAATTCGTTGGGTTTACTGATCCCTTGGGTTTATAATATCAATTTGTTGGGTTTATTAATCCCTCTAATTTATAATACTAATAATTAGTTGGGTTCATTAATCCCTTGGGTTTATGATATTAATCCCTTGGGTGTTTAATCCCTAAGGCTTTTAATATCTTGGGTTTATAATATTAATAATTAGTTGGGTTCATTAATCCCTTGGGTTTATAATATTAATCCCTTGGGTTTTCAATCCCTAGGTTTTATAATATTAATCTCTTGGGTTTATTGATCGCTTGTGTTAATAATCCCCAAAGTTTATTATATTAATCCTTGGGATTATAATATTAATAATTCCTTGGGTATATTAATCCCTTGGGTTTGCAATGTTAATCACTTGGGTTGGTAATGCTATTATTAGGTTTTATAATTTTAGGGTTTATAATATTAATATTAATATTAATCTCTTAGGTTTAGTAATCCTAAGGATTTATAATATTTATCTCTCGGGTTTATAATATTAACCCATTAGGTCTATTATTCCTAAGGGTTTATAAATTAATCACTTTGGTTTATATCATTAATATCTTGGGTTTAATATTAGAGTTTATAAAACTAATCTTGGGGTTTTATAATATTAATCTTAAGCCTTATAATATTAATCTATGGGCTTATTAAATTACTGGTTTACATGAGAGATTCTTACACATAAGTCATCTTTCAAGAAAATCAAAACATTAATAAATCTGTAGGACCTTCCACCGTAACGTCCTTCAGAGCATAATACAAGATGCCGACTGTCTTCATATACCCACGGGATCTGATCGTATAGGGCCAGCTGCAATGCTGTCATGGTCGTGAGTATGGAGGAGAGATTGAACCAACAAAATTTATGAATTGGATCTGCGACTCTTGGATTTCTTCTGCGGCTTGGATTTTTTTTGCGGCTCTCTGCGGTCATTTTTGACTCGGATTATCTACGACTCTTGGATTTTTTTTGTGGCTCTCTGCGGTCATTGAAATTCCTAGAATATTATTCACAGGGTATCTAACACTTTCTTATCTGTGGCTCTTGGATTTTTTGTGCGGCTCTATGTGGTCATTGAAACTCATGGATCTGTGGCTCTTGTATATACCAGATTGGGAGAAACGTTGAACCTATTGTGTCCTATGACTTGGATTATCTGCGGCTCTTTGATTTTTTCTACAACTCTTTGCGGTCATTGAAACTCGTGGATCTGTGGCTCTTGGATATACCGGATTGGGAGAAACGTTGAACCTATTAAATCATATGAATTGGATCTGCGACGGTGCCGATCTGCGGTGCCCTATTTGCGAAGAATAACAACCATTCATCTTTCCATATCCAATCCAGTCTATGGGTTGCGGTTCGTCTGGGCATGTGCAGTTTGCAGTTCGGTTTGATGTTATCAGGTGCACACATTCCTTATATTTTTCTAATACATATCTACACATATATTTTCAAGTATGAATAATTCACCACACCTACCAAAGATTACCAAAGGTAGACCTAGCACAGTTACTCTACAGAGCCTTTATGAGTATAAAGAGTCTTTAGATAAACGTAGAGAAGAAAGAGAATTCAAGCTACAAACAGAGTTAGAAGCCATGCTGGAAAATAAATTCACATCTCTTGAAGACAAGATCAAAAAACAAATAGAAAATAAAATAGAACTATTGGAGAATAAAATGGAGGCAATGGAGACTAGGTTGCAGGTTATAGAAAAACAAAACCAAGATACTAACCAAACATCCCAGCAAGGAGACATTGATGCTTTAGAGAGTTTTAAAATGAAGGACATGATTAAAGAACTAGAAGAAAATGTTAATAGCTGCCTCAACCTAAATAGTGTGGTAGGTAAATTAGATATCAAACCAATTAAAGATGAAATGAAAAAATTGATAGAATTAGACCACGAACGTAACAAAAGTGCCTTGAACCTTATAATCTTCAATTTGAAAGAGGAGGTAGACAAGGATACTTTAGCCATAGTCCAGACAAAATTACATAATAGATTACAAATTGAAACAACGTGTCTCACAGAAGCAACAAGGTTGGGGAAATTAACTAAGAATAAAGGAAGGCTGATCTGAATAAAGGTGAGCTCTACTGACCATAAGTATGACATACTTAGTAAAACCTCAAGTCTAAAAGGAATGGGAATATTTATAAATGAAGATCTCATTCCAGAAGATCAAGCATAATTAAGAAAGGAGGTTCAAAAGGTAAAATAAGCTAGGAAGGAAGGAAAATGGGCAATAATCAGAAATAGAAAAGTCATTATTCAAGATAGAAACCAAAAAGATAGTAATAAATAGCAATTCAACATGCTCCAGATTCTTTCTTGGAATTGTCGGGGCTTTCCATGGAACAAAGGCCCCAAGCTAAGTTGGATCTTGAATGATGTTGATATTATATTGCTTGTTGAAACTTGGGAACACGAAGAATCTTTTATCACTCCTCTGGATCTCCAAGGCTGAGGAAGAGTCCAGCTGAGGTAACCACAAACCAATCTTTTAGCTTGGTAGCTAGCCCTACCAAGCCGGAGAGGGCTCTCTCCAAGGGATCACAGCCAAGAGGGCTATATAGATTAGGGTTTCAAGCTAGATACAAAGTGCAGAGGGTTGTTTGATTTGATTTTGGTTGGGTTGTTGGAAGAGGATTAGGTCAAAAGACTAGGTCAAACCAAATGAGGGTATGATTGCAGACATCTGATGGAGCAAGATAGTTAGGCACTCAAACACTTTAAGGTTATTATGTGACATGGATAAGACTGGTGAGGTTCTAGAAAGAGCAAGACAAGCATGTAGTCTTTCTAAACTGAAGAAATTGGAAAAACTATGTAGATTTCCCCTAAACAAAGCACATAAAATGTATTCTACTTATCAACTTGAAAATCAACATATCATAGAAGTGAACTGAAATATGGGAGTACAAACCATTCAAACATATGCAACATAAGAAGAAGCTAAGTCAAAATTCCATACCACAAGTATTCCACCAAAATAGCTGCAAATCATTCATTAAATTCTACGAAATACTGGTTACACTAGTGTCTCTGATCAATAGCCAAACATCTAATTGATTCCAACCCTTTCTTACTTCAAATGATGAAGTATTTATACAAATTCTAAACTAAAATATCTTGATAAAAATCTCAAGCTCTTTTTACAAATATCCTAAACTGTTTTGCACATATAGAAATGAAATGTAGGACATTAAAAAATAATGTATTTACTTGGCACTAACATTATGGATTTTTGTTGACAAGGAAGAGAAATTCGAATTTGATTGCAATTCTTAGTTGATGAGGTGACTAACTATCTTTGAACATTTTCCTCCCGAAATCCTGCAAAATAGGGTCCATTCATCCCTCTGTATATCTCAATCCAAGATATATCTCTAAAAAGTGAGAGAGGTTATTATCGAAAAATATATTCGTGAGATAAACCTCTCTCAGTTTCCGAAAATTCAGCTCCAGTTGTTCCCAATATTCTCTACAAAAAGGTGACTAAAACAAGACTTTGCACAGTCCGAAAAATAAGCTGTAAAGATGTACATGTATCTCTCATTTTATAATAGACGTGTAAAATTTTAAGTAGGTTATTGTATTTTGGCATCGTATGAACACAAACCTCTTCCAGTTTCTCACTATTCATCTCTGATTGGCCACAATATGTTCTAAAAAAGTATGGCTAAACAAGAAAATTTGGGAAAATATGTCTGCAAAGCTTCATTTGTATATCCCAAACCATAATAGTTGTTAGAAAATTGAGAGAGGTTCTTGTAAATGAGGAAATTAGCAAAAAAAAATTCTTTCATTTTCTAAAAATTCGTCCTCATTGGTTTGGAAGCCATGTTTGAAATCAATGTGGCGTATAGGAAAAAGCATAGTTTCAATTGATCATGAGACAGATGAATGACGTGGATGTGGGAGGTGACATGGTAGTTGGGGAATGGAGGGTAACATAACCAGGAGTGCATGGGAAAAGGTCAAGGGAGGTAAATGGAGTGTAGGTGAGTGAGGTTTTTTTACCAGGGCTACCATCAGTGAGTAAATTTTTACATGATGACCTAGGTGGAATGATAAAAATTTCAACATGGGACACTAATATGATGTAAAAGAGGAATTTTGATCACTGATGGAAGTATGCAAATACTGACACTAACATCGGCCTTATTGGGGATGGTAGCTCCTTGGAGGTGTCAAGAACACCATAGACCAAGTGCCTAACCATGTGGGCCAATACGGTTAAAAATTTACAACCAAACTGAAGACTAAAAACACACACACTGCAAACTATAAACTAGATGCTGAAGGATGCTTGTCCAACAAGCTTATTGCACACTTATCCTACACTAATCTACTACAAAATCAGTGAATCAAGTGATACTAAAGTGCCAAATCAACCAATCAAGCAACTGTTGTAATGATGAGGTTGTTTGATGGTGCTTGAACCAGAACATAATTGGAAATTCTTCCAGCAATATATACACATAATAGATCTAGCTCTGTAAAAGAAAATATGGTTTGTCATTCAACTTAAGAAAATATTCCATATATGCTGTTATAGGGTCATAAAAACCAAATTCTATTTGCTACCCCAACTCATTAACATATGCTCTCGGCTGAAGATTGTCACCTCCTTGCTGTAAATCAAAACATCCTTCAATCCAACCATCTAAGGGCAACCTTACCCTTTGTTCTTTGGGAAGAGGGAGAGCTTGCAAGAACTGTTTAGGATCTTGGAAATCATATGATTCAATTTGAACATCCAATAGTTCAATCCCATTTTCTAATATTTTAGCAACTAAACCAAGAAAACAATTTTTACCTTCAGGTGTGAGTCGGCTGGATTTCAAACAACGAAATACTGATGTTGAGAAATTCTGATCAATCTAAAATTCTGCTAACTCATTCCTTAAAGTTAGTAATATTTCCCCAGATAAAGGATTTGCCACATACCCTGTCATTGGTGATTATCATCAATGCTCTGAAATCTGGATTCTTTGGCAGTGAAGTCGCTCTGAACTTTGAAGCTCAAGATCTTGAACAATGGAGTCGCCAGGTGGATGATTCAACCTTCTTGTGTCTGACTGTTTTCCACCATCAACAACTGGATCTAAGTCATTGTCATTCTTTCCTAGGGAAGATAGAGCTTTTGTCCTCGACAACGACGCCAGTATGTTATCACTCCTCCAAATCTCCAAGGCTGAGGAAGAGTCCAGCTGAGGTAACCACAGACCAATCTTTTAGCTTGGTAGCTAGCCCTACCAAGCCGGAGAGGGCTCTCTCCAAGGGATCACAACCAAGAGGGCTGGATAGATTAGGGTTTTAGGCTAGATGTAAAGTGCAGAGGGTTGTTTGATTTGATTTTGGTTGGGTTGTTGGAAGAGGATTAGGTCAAAAGACTAGGTCAAGGAAAATGAGGGTATGATTGCAGACATCTAATGGAGCAAGGTAGGTAGGCACTCAAACACTTTAAGGTTATGATGTGAGATGGATAAGACTAGTGAGGTGCTAGAAAGAGCAAGACAAGCATGTATTCTTTCTAAACTGAAGAAACTGGACAAACTATGTAGATTTCCCCAAAACAGAGCATATAAAATGTATTCTTCTTATCAACTTGAAAATCAACATATCATAGAAGTGAAATGCAATATGGGAGTACAAAACATTCAAACATATGCAACATAAGAAGAAACTAAGTCAAAATTCCATACCATGGGTATTCCACCAAAATAGTTGCAACTCATTCATTAAATTATGCCAAATACTAATTACACTAGTGTCTCTGATCAATAGCCAAACATCCAACTGATTCCAACCCTTTCTTACTTCAAATGATGAAGTATTTATACAAATTCTAAACTAAAATATCTTGATAAAAATCTCAAGATCTTTTTACAAATATCCTAAGTTGTTTTGCACAAATAGAAATGAAATGTAGGACATTAAAAACTAATGTATCTACTAGGCACTATCATTATGGATTTTTGTTGACAAGGAAGAAAAATTTGAATTTGATTGCAACTCTTAGTTGATGAGGTGACTAACTGTCTTTGAACATTTTCCTCTTGAAATCCTGCAAAATAGGGTCCAATCATCCCTTTGTATAACTCAATCCGAGATATATCTATAAAATGTGAGAGAGGTTATTGTAGATAAATATATTCTTGAGATAAACCTCTCTACGTTTCCCAAAATTCAGCTCTAGCTGTTCCCAATATTCTCTACAAAAAGGTGATTGAAACAAGACTTTGCACAGTCCGAAAAATAGGTTGTAAATATGTACATGTATATCTCAGTTTATAATAGTTGTGTAAAATTTTAAGTAGGTTATTATACGTTGGCATCTTAGGAACACAAACCTCCTCTAGTTTCTCACGATTCATCACTGATTGGCCACAATATGTTTTGCAAACGTATGTCTAAACAAGAAAATTTGGGAAAATATGTCAACAAAGCTTCATCTATATATCCCAAACCATAATAGCTGTTAGAAAACTGAGAGAGGTGTTCTTACATGAGGATATTAGCAGAAAAAACCTCTTTTAGTTTGTGAAAATTCGTCCTCATTGGTTTTTAAAACATGTTTTAAATCAATGTGGTGTATAGGAAAAGCATAGTTTCAATTGATCATGAGACAGATGAATGATGTGGATGTGGGAGGTGACATGGTAGTTGGGTAATGGAGGGTAACATAACCAGGAGTGCATGGGAAAAGGTCAAGGGAGGTAGATGGAGTGTAGGTGAGTGAGGTTTTTTACCAGGGCTACCATCAGTGAGTAAATGTATACATGATGACCTAGGCGGAATGATAAAAATTTCAACATGGAACACTAATATGATGTAAAAGAGGAATTTTGATCACTGATGGCAGTATGAAAATACTGACACTAATATAATCTAAGGTCCCTAACTTAGATGGCTTTACACTATGGTCTACCTGGAACAAGCGATCCTCCCATAGAGGCATTGGGGGTATAGCTTGTTACATTAAGAAGAACCTCTCCTCCCATGCTAGGATTTATAAAAACGACCCTTACAACCAATATAGTTGGATAGAGATTGTTAGGTCCCTATACTTCTAATGTAACCCCTTATTGTTATTAGTACAACCCCCTTATTTTATTGTTGCGCCCATGTAGTCCCCATATTGTTATTATTGTGCCCCATAGAAGCCCATTATTGTTATTGTTGTGCCCTTACATTATTATTGTTATGTCGGCTCTGATTATATTATGACCCCTTAGACTCCTATATATAGAAAGGAGGTCTTTTCATTTGTATCATCCAAGAATTGTTCATTTGTGTAATTTAAAGGAGGTTTCCCCATCGAAGAGGCTTATTTCTAAGGCATTGATATATCTTTTCTATCTTTTTGTGAGCTGGTTTCATAACATTTGGTATCAGAGCTTTGGATTCTAGGGTTTCGCTGCTCCAAACGGGTCATCGTGGAATTTTTGCTATAACTTTTTTTCTGCGACGTTTCAGAAGCGAAAAAACTAACCCATGTGAGAAGACATCTCGCTAAACCTCGGGTCTGAATTTTAGATCTTGTCTCTCTATATTTTCGGAGATCTGAGCTGAGCAAGTTAGGGTCTTTACAAGCTCTAGAATTCCATCGCAAACAGGCCATCGTGGAATGTTCACTATAATTGTTTTTCTACGAAGTTTCAGACTCTAAAATTAAAACCCATTTGATCCGAAAACATGGTGAAGCTCTCTCCTGAATTTCAGATCTTGTTTCGCTATAGTTTCGGAGATATAGGCCAAGACATTTAGGGTTTCTACATGCTTCCGAATTACATCCCAAGTGACCTTGGGAAAATCGTCATAACTTTCTCTCATAGCATCAGATTGAAATTTCGTAAAAAGTGACAGAAAGCAGACAAACTTAATTGTTATGTATCATTTTCAGAAGCTAAGGTTGAAAGAGTGACACATGGCACTTCATACAAGTTCTCTCTACTAAACCATTCTATAATTAGTTCATCGCAGGAGTTTGGGCATAACGCTTTCTTCGGGAATCCAATTGTGATCGGACTTGCAAGGTTAGAAAGAGTAATCAAAGCACTATAACAGGTCAAAATTGTAGAACTTAAAGATATGAAATTACAGAGTTACAGTGATTTCAAGATAGAGCGCCTAAAATCAAGAAAAAACGATATGAGGAAGTCTGATGGCAAGGATCCGGTAAATTGGATACTACATATGGAGCAATATTTTGATCTGCATGAGGTGAAAATGTTAAAAAAGGTACATATTGCATCTTTATATTTAGAACCAAATCAATTTCTATGGTATAGAGGGCTTTGTTCTTGTAAATCACTTGTCACTTGGTCAATTTTCACGGAAGAAATGATAGCACATTATGAGGATACAAAGAGTAACACCTTCTTTAGCCAATTGATAAATCTCAAACAAAAGGGTTCAATAGCAGAGCACATTGATGACTTCCAAAAATTGAATATGAGGGTAAATGATATTCCAGAGAAGAAAAGGATTGATGTCTTCATAGGGACTTTAAAGGATAGCATTCAACATGAGGTTCGTCTTTGGGAACCTGATTCATTGGAGAAGACATTATTGAAATAAGGAAATCTACCCCTCACAACTATAAAGATGGAAGTTTTATTTCTCCTAGCCTTCTACAACCTACAAGGTTGACACCACAACAATTGGAAGAAAAAAGAGCAAAAGGGCTTTGTTAAAATTGTGATAACAAATACATTAAAGGTCATAAGTGTGTTGAGAAGAAATTATTTTACATTGATTTGAAGAGGAAAAAACATCAAAAAAAGAGCATATACACCAGTTACCAACCCTAGAGAAAGAAGAAATGAATCCGACCATATCTTGTAAAGCATTGGCAAGATTTACCACTCCTCAAGCTCTCAAGATAGAAGGACATATCAAGAAGAAAATTGTTCAAGAAGTGAAAGATCACATCGAGCATCAAGAAATGAATTTGACCATATCTTTCAATGCATTGGCAGAAATTACCATTCATCAAACTCTTGAGATAGAAGGACATATCAAGAAGAAAAAGGTTCAAGCATTGAAATATCACATCGAGCATCAATAATAATTTTTCCAACTTTTAAAGGATAACGCCACTTTTGTGCAGAATTGAATGAAATAACAAGCAGATCAACATCGCAGTGAAAGAAGTTTTGATGTAAGTGATTGGGTATTTTTACGGCTACAGACATAAAAAAAAATGTCCCTAAAGCAAGCTATATATGAGAAGGAAATGTTGGAAATACTACATGCACTTAAGAAATGGCGACCTTACCTAATGGGAAGACACTTCAAGGTAAAAACGAATCATGATAGTCTTAAATACTTTTTAGAACAAAGACTATCTTCAGAAGAACAACAAAAATGGGTCACAAATATGTTGGGTTATGAATTTGAAATCATCTACAAAAAAGGGAAGAAAAATGTTATTACATATGCACTCTCAAGAAAGGATGAGCATGTGGAAGCGTTGTTTTGTGCTATTTCTATTATCCAACCAGATTGGATAAACAAAGAAAGGGATGAAGGGAATAATGACAAATAAGTGTGGCCACTCGTTCAAAAGTTGCAGAAGATCTCAGATCAAATAATATTGCCAGAACTTGACGAGGAAGGAAAAATCATATTGGAACCTGAAGCGATCACAAAAACAAGAAATCAACAGCTATGAAATCAATCAATTTCAGAGTGTCTCATCAAGTGGAAGAACTTACCCACTGAAGATTCCACATGGGAGGATGAGAATTTTATACGGAAGCATCCAGAACTACTCAAGCGTTGAAGACAACACTTTTTGAAGGAGAGGGGCATGTTAGGTCCCTATACTACAAGTGTAACCCCTTATTGTTATTAGTACAACCCCCTTATTATATTTTTGTGCCCATGTAGTCCCCATATTGTTATTATTGTGCCCCATAGAAGCCCATTATTGTTATTGTTGTGCCCTTACATTATTATTGTTATGTCGGCTATGATTATATTCTGACCCCTTAGACTCCTATATATAGAAATGAGGTATTTTCATTTGTATCATCCAAGAATTGTTCATTTTTGTAATGTAAAGGAGGTTGCCCCCTAGAAGAGACTTATTTCTAAGGCGTTGATCTATCTTTTCTATCTTTTTTTGAGCTGGTTTCATAACAGAGATTACTGACATTAATGATAAAAAGATCTACATAGCAATCTGGTATTCCCCCCCATCAATTCTAGCTTCTATAAGAAAAAGAGTCTGGATAAAAATAGTCCTTACAATGGTTTAGAGAATGATATTTCTAGCCTAAGGAATGAAGGTAATATCCTTTTAATGGGTGACTTTAATGCTTGAACTTCAAGTAACCAAGCTATTCTTCTAAGCAATCATTCCAACCCTAATCCTCTTTGGTTAGACGAAGACCTTACTCTGGCTAGCCAGTACAAAAGGAGCTCTGAAGACCTCGGGGAGAATTTGTTTGGGTCGGAGCTAGTCAAGCTCTATAGTGCCCAGGATCTCATAATTTGTAATGGTCTAAATAAGTGGCCCAATTCTAGCCATATGACATGCATCCATGGTCTTGGTAGCAGCATGGTAAACTATGTTATTTCCTATCTCCCTTTATACAATGAAATAATAAATTTCAATATCTTAAACAACCACGAGCCTGACTCTGATCATAGGCCTTTACTTATAACTCTCAATCTTGTCATGCATAGAGATCCCATAGAAGATAATCCTTATAAACAAAAGAACTTAATCTTTGATAGAAATAAAAGCGATCTCTTTCTAAATGAATTAAAAACTAATTTGCTTCTTTTATCTAGTATAGACAACATAGAATACCTCTATCATAATTTTACTACAACCCTCTCATATTCTATTAACAAGTTCTCAATTGAATTTTCAAGTAATAAAAGAAACAGAAAAACCAACCCATGGTATGACAAAGATTGTAAAAGTGCGAGGAGATCAATTAAGGAAGCTGTTGATGAATCTCTTAAAATTGGTAGGATAAAAATATACAAAGCCTTTACTAAAAGGAAAAAAAGGCGGTATATTTGTAAAAGACAAGAGAATCTCTTACACCTCTCTAAGGTAGCTCCTAAGAAATTCTGGAGGCAGATTCTAACTAGGAAAACTAAAGATAATAATAAAATCACTTTACACGACTGGAATTCCTATCTTAAAACGCTTTATGAATCTCCAAATGTCATGGATAACTTTGAAACCCACTCACAACGAAAGACGTTTCCTCATTAGACGACATTTATTTTGGGGTTAAACGCTTGGAAAATGGGAAAGCTAAGGACATTGAAGGTTACTAGATGGAAATCTTAAAAATTGGAGGACCTGTCCTCATCCCCCACATCCATAAGCTCTTCAATCAAGCGGTCAAGCAAGGGTTCCCTAAACCTTGGACTCAGAGCCTCATTATCCCTATTTTTAAAAGTGGGGATACAAATAACCCCTCTAATTATTGGACAATTATGATCAGCCCTCTCTTAGCCAATTTATATGGTATTATTTTGGAAAAGAAGTTGAGCATATGGCTTGAAAGTGAAGGTAAGCGAGCTAAAGGCCAAGCAGGTTTTAGAAGGCAACACTCAACAACGGACCACCTCATTACGCTTAGGATCATTGTGGAGGAATGTCGCAATGATAAATCTAATCTCTTTTTTGCTTTGTGCACTTTAGAAAGGCTTTTGATACAGTTCCTAGAAACAACCTATGGAATAGATTAGAAGAGCTAAAGGTTCCTTTCGAGTTGAGAGTTGCCACTATAAGGTTTTATGAGAATGTAATTGCCAAGTTAAAGAGCAATGAGAGGTGTTCGAAAGATATTAAGTGTAATATCAGAGTTAAACAAGGTTGCCCCCTCTCCCTACCCTATTTGGCATTTACATTGACAAGCTAGAAGGTTGTTTAGAGGAAGCACGTTGTGCAAAAAAGTATGCATAATGGGTACTTGTCAGATGAGGAATTCAATTCCACATCCAACGAGTGTCTACACTTGAAATTTGAGTAAACTTATAAGGAGATAAGCCAAAAATACAATTAAAAGAAAATAGTTTTTCTTATTTTACCTCCAAAATATTTACATGTACACCGTTTTAAATTTAAATAATTTTTATTGGCTTACATATTATGACATGGAAATTACGTGAAAATTGCATGGGCACTTTTAGGCTAAAATTTCCTCTAATGAATTTTAAAGTTTAATGTTGTGATGTATCACATTTTTCTTATTGATAATGTAACATTTTAATCCTAGGGTTTAGTGCTTTTCCATTTAGTTTATTTTCCTTTGGATTTATAGTATTAATCCCTTAGGTTAATTTTTATTTTAATCTTAAGGTTTAATATTTTTCCCTTCGGTTTATTATCATTAATCTTAGGGTTTAATATTTTTCTCTTCTGTTTATTTTCCCTTTGGTTTATAATATTAAACCTTTGTGTTTATTTCCCATTGGGTTTATAATATTAATCCTTTGGATTTGTGATATTGTAGATTTTTTATTTTGGGTTTATAATATTGCATTTAGTATCAGGGTCTGAAATGTTGGGTTTTTGATATTGAAGTATATAATATTGGGTTTTTTAATATTAAGGTTTACAATATTAATCATGTCATTTATAATATTAATCCTCCAGTTTAAAATATTTTTTGTAAGGTTTATAATATTAATCTTAAGTATATAATATTGATGATGATTAACATCCACTAAGACCAATGCAGTGTATCAGACCTCAAGAAAAGAAAAATAATCTAATTTCCATTCTTCAAAATCGTGTTTCTATGATCAAAGAGAAGGGAAAGAAGTGCTCCAAGATCGTTATATTTGCGTTGGCTTAATAAATCAAGGAGATTGGAAGTGTGGTTTAGGAAATTTAGAGTGGATGTGAGTAAGAGTCGAGAAGTCTAAAAAGAAGTGATTTTCATCTTCCCCTTATATGTTTATGAAACTTGAAGGTGATATAAAAATTGCAAGTGAAATTTTATGTATTTTGGGTAATGGATCAAGTTACTAAACACATAAAAAAATTATTTTTAAACTTATATAACAACCAAAATAGAGAGAAAATACCATATCAGAAACACATAACAGCAAATATGATAAAGGATTTCACCCCTCTCCTGGGCTACATCTCGGTCCATCTTCCATTGCAGGGCCTCTTTCATTAAGTGTTAAAATTTATGTTTTCATGGCTTATAAATGCTCATAATGCAAAACAAATGTCTCCAATGGATACAAAACTGTCAAAAACCCCCATCTAGGTTCTTTCTACACCTCATTTGGCCAAAAACTGAGAAATTTATTCCGATTACAATTTTTTCCCAATTTCCATAGCTAACCATCCTCCAATTTGACCCAAACCTGGCTTGAGCGCCCCAAACAGAACCAAGGCGCAAACGTGGCCTACAATCTTGTCCGACGGGAAAATTTTTTGAACAGTTATTAAAATTTCCACTAATGCCCAGTTTTCGAAAAATATGATCATATGGGGGGACATGCCCAGGGGCTCGGGTTAACCCTACCCCACCGGCCAACCCCCAACGAATCAAATAAGGGTCATATGGAACCCCGCAGAACTTGGAGCTAGTGCTATAAATCCATGCTCACCCTTTCTAGCTGTCAACAATGTGGTCATATCATGGGCAATATGGCCTGGGGCTAGCCCCTGCTTTGCGCCCTAAGGACTGGCCCCTCTGTTGACTCGACCTATGGTTCTGCGATGGATCTTATGACCCGGGGATGACCCCCTTAGGATGGCCTCATTCAACCTCCACCGACGGTTCTCCACTTGTTGGATTGCATAAGGGTTGTGACCATGGGGTTGGGGCTAAGCCTTGGCCCTTGGTCCCACCCCTTGGTTTTAAGGACGCAAGGACCAGGGTTGGGGCTTATCCCCCGCCCCAACCTCCAATGTGAATTGCGCTCAATTTTAAATAAAATCCAAAACCCATTTGGTTAAGAAACATGGTGGGGGCACAGTGGTAAAGTGCCTTTGTGCTTGGTGCTTAGTCCTATGTTCAATTCCTAGAGGGTTCTTCAGCCCCCAAATTATTTTTAACACACCAACAAGAGGCCACATGGTCGTCAACAATTGGCTCACGTGGCTCTCCCCTATTGGTCCATCCCAATACACAATTAGCCACCAATAATATTAAAATAAAATTCTGATCCAATCAAATTTGATTATTTTTTAACCAATCTAGAGTGGCCAAGTGGCAGCCTGCCACTGGCCCAAAATGTAGAGTCACCCTTTGAATTTTGCAAATTTTTCCTTTTTGGGAATTCGATCAAAATGCAATATCGGGAGCATATGATATCATTTTTGAGTGAATCGAGTTGCATTGGATTCGGGCTGCTGATATCTATGCACTAGTATAGGTTTCAAGCACTTTTGAACACTTAGAATTTTGAGCACTAAACTAATCCCTTGGATCACTCCTCCCCATTGGAATATTTTGGACCTCCAAAAGACTACTTTCAGTCAACAAATAGATGAGGGTACAATTCCCTCACCCTTCCAACCTCAATCCATTTATCTTTGCTTGGATTTGTGCCTTTGAGACCAACACGAAGGTACTCCACATTCCCTCATTTTGTAGTTCTTGCCCTTATGTCAAGGATAGTATCATGTTGCAATTCTTCAAGAAATTCTGGAGAGAAATATTCTATAGAAGGAATCTGGATATGATCTCCTTGATCATCAATCAAAGGAGGCTCATATAATCTCAAATTATCAACATTAACAACTACATACATTTTCATATAAGGAGGCAAATCCAAATGGAAGGCATTGTTACCAATATTTTCTAGAATCTTAAAAGGTCCATACCTTATTGGTTTCAGTTTTTTACCTCTTCCTTTAAGCCTCTCCTTGCTAATGTAAAGCAAAACTTCATCTCCAACTTGAAAACTGTGGTCAACACGATGCTTATCATGCCTTGTCCTTTACTTGGCTTGCCTCTTTTCCAACTGTTCTTGAACCATTTGATGCACCAATTGAACTTGCTCATGGAATCACTTTGCCTTATCAATTTCACTATGACCATCAATAGAAACATCCTTCCCAAAGATAAAATCTAAAAGATATTTTGGTAAGTAACCAAAGCATGCCTCAAATGGAGATGTTTGAGTTGATGAATGCTTTGCCCGGTTATAAGCATGTTGAATGTAGTGTAAGTGTTCATCCCAAAGCTTAGGATGTTTACTGCAATAACCACAAAAAATATGTACTACCATTCTATTCACTACTTATGTCAGACCATCGGCTTGTGGATGTAATTTTGTGCTCTTTTTCAACTTGGTGTCCATGATTCCCCAAATCTTGACCAAAAGTTCCCGAAAAATCGAGAATCTCAATCAGAAATATTGGATTTGGGAAACCCAAAATGTACCCATATATGTTGAAAGAACATTTGTGCAATTTGTTCAGATGTAACTTGCTTCTTACAAGGCATCAAAATACACGTCTTGATGAAATGATCGATACCACAACATAAAGATAATCATGATTTTTTTTAGACATAGGCAGTCCTCCTACAAATTCCATAAAAACACTTCCCCAAGGACGAGAAGGAACTGAAAGTGGAGTATACAATCCTAACTTTCTATTGCTAGGCTTACTTGTAGCACATAAAGAACACCCTCTTACATATCGTGACACAATTTCATTCATTCTAGGCCAATAACAATACCTTTTTAATTGTGCCATCGTCTTACCTAAACCAAAATGGCCAGAAATAAGAGAAGTATGCACTTCCCTTATGATGTTGCCTCTTTCACCCTATGGAATGCATATCTTGCCAAGATGATATGAAATTTTATCATGCACATCATAATCCAATTCCTCTACTTGGTTTCCTTGACAAAAAGTTGCATATACATCTTTAAAGTCATCATCTAAAGCATATTGTTCAACACAGCTCTCATGCATGATAGAATTATTCTTAAGAATAACTGAAGCACTAAAAATTGGTCTAGAAAGTGTTGTATCTCTCAGAGACAGCCTCAGATTGCTTACAAGACCAATTCCTGGGCACATCTAAATTTGGAGTGTCTCAAATGATTCACAGTAAAGGGAGACCTCACTTATATTCTATATGTATAGATAATGGGTTGGTTCATTCACCTAAAGGAGTAAGACATGAATTTCTTGGTACTTCTTCCCATATACAAATCTCAGAAATATGTATAAAACAACGGAGGCCGAGTAGTCCAAGGACTTATAGTTTAATAGAATTTTGCAGAGAAATGATAGAGGAGGAGGAGGAGGAGTAACTCATCATATGGAGCTTACAACATCAAGAATTCTATGCATAACACATAGAGGTTGTAGCTTTAAGAATTCCTATATTTATCTGAGTCAGAAGTAGATATAATGGGAAGAAGAGAGGTTGTGTGCTATGATTCATGAAGAGCAACTATTAAAGATATAATTTCAATAATCCATGTAGGAACTAGCATTAACAATGTCGATACAAATGAATCTGTGAGGAACTTACAGGCACATGCATAACATATTGATACTAGTGAATATGTGAGGAAGTCTTGAAATATTTCTAACAACAATAATTACATGAATTCAGAGAAGAAATGTGAACAAAATGGGTTTTAACAGAGGGAGAACATACTGTAATACTTGGAGGGGGAATCACCACCATTTCTCTTCATATTCTGGAAAATCTGTATTGTAAAGCTATACAACCTGAAAATAACATGTAGTGCTTCTTTAAAATTTTAGAACCCTTGCTAAGTCTTGCTTTCCCCTATTTATCTGAAGAGGGGAGCAAGAACATTCATTACAACAAAATATCTCTGGCCTAGTCTCAGCTGTTAGGTCAACTAGCTGTCTCAGTCATAGATGGCTCTATGGCCCAAAACATTATAGAATTAAAAGCCTCATTGAAAGGAGGCATGTTACAATACAATAAATAAGTAAACAATCATATGAAAATAAATGAAATCTCTCCTTGCCCATCCCGTTATCGTCTCTGCTTCAGGAGCTAGTCTGCTCATGGTATCGCTTCCTGTGATGCTTAGCCAACCTCTGTCATTTCTGCATTTATTTCATTCGGCACCGACTTCTGGATCCATGTCACAGTAGGCTTCTTTTGGATCAGCCCATCCCGTGCTTTGAATGCACCATCTGTTTTTCTTAAAACCACAGCTGTCGAACCATCACGCCCTTTAAATCCTTGCCCTCCACTATCATCGCCTTGATGTAGCGGGTGAGTCTCTCTTAATGACAATATGGGGGAATTTTCTCATTCTAGCCTCTAGCTGTACAAAATGTCGTGAAACAAGCGAAACCCGACCTCCCTTGGCCCTTTTCACTTTAGCTCCCCTTTTGTAACTTTCTCCATATGACCGGGGGCTAGAACCAGGGGCTTAGCCCTTTGGATGCTAAGGCTTTCCACTATTGTGTGGGGGGGCTTTGACTTTATAATACTAGAAGCGCCTTTGATAACTCTTTATACCGCTTTGGCTAATATCCCAGATGCAAAATGTTTATAGACCATGTTGTAATAACTTATTGCATCCAGGGGCCTTTTTCCTTAGTCGCTTGGAATCCTACATCCTGACGATTTCCGAGGGTTGCCACTGAGCTTTCCCTTTGAACCCTGTGATCACCGATCTATGGGGTCGGGCCCACTGGAGGTATCGCCATCGCACTGTGGGAGGGGAAATTACCTAAACCCTTTTTTCATAGCGCGAGTCGAATTTTCCGGACGTGAAATCCTCATGAGATAGAACTAAATAAAATATCGCATCTGGGAGGATTCCTTACATATCGCAGTCACAAGCCTGGAGGCTTTGGTGTAGGAGCACTTTAACATGTGCGCTCGTTGATCGCAGATCTTCGGGGGGTGACGTCATCACTCCAACATGTCACCCTTTGAGTGGTGACACGTGTCACCCGGAAATGCCCCCGTAGGACCCCTGAAAACATCGAATCTGAGTGACACGTGTCCTTCGTACTTGCCGCATCATTTATGATGTCAGCATGTCAGCCATCAGGATGAATCACATTGCGCCAAGTGGCCCCCAGGAAGAGAGAGAAAATGGCCCACCCGGCCCTGTTCTTTCATGGGTTTCCTTTGTAAAATGATCTTGACCTTCCCCAACGATTTTACACAATATCGCAGAATCACACCCCATTTGGTTTTGGAGTGTTAGCCCCTCTGTTCCACTAATTGCCAATAATGCGAGATTGCCCATCACTAATATGTCATACTTCCACGTGAAGGAGAGAGAAGGAGGTCGCCAGGCCTTTTTTTTCTTTGAATTCCTTTGTTAACTAAAATTGGCCCTCCCCGGTGATTTAACACTACATCGGCAATTTCCCCCTGCAATTCCTTAGGGTTGGCCCATCAGGTATTGCGGGGGCCATACGGGACTGCGAGACTACGGGATGTGGGATTTTCCCGCCACCGATCATCGATAAGCCTATGAACTCCCGGGGCCCGCTAATATGCCCGATAAGCCAATATGCTGGACTGTGATGATGTGGGATGTGGGATTACGGGACTGTCGGGTGCGAGATTGTGGGATGCCTAATATGCGGGAGTGTGGGATTTACCGTATTTCACCACGTGGAGGAGAGAGAAGGGGGCGGCCCTGTTACACAACATTTTGTCACTATCCCTGTACTCCCCATTCCTCAATCCTGGAGGACCTCTAAGGTGACCCTCATATGTTTCCCTGCAATGAAGAACATGTCCCTACATCCCTCTTCATCTGCAGAACATTTCCCTCCTTCATCATTTCCCAAGAATCTTCCTTCAAGCTCAGTTTTCAAAACCATCTCTAGTGCTTAGTTCTTCCCCTGCACCAATTTGCAGAGTTTAAAACCAGGACTAGCGCCAAATGGCACAAGTAAGCCATTCATCACTCGCACCAATCCTGTTTTGGAAAGTTTTTAAAAATGGAGTCGAAGATTCCATGTCTAGAAGCTTTATGCACAGAAGTCTGGTAAATGGTTGAGCAAGATAGAGCTGAGAGAGACTGCTTGGGCTCATTTCCCCTATTAATATGGAACAAACCAAAAGGAATAATTCCTCTCCCACCATAAGAGGATCCATTTCCCCTCCATCAAAGCTATATAAACTCCCAATTTCACACCCTCAGCTAGCTAATGAAAGGGCTGAAATAATCTACAAATCTTGAGAGCCACATTGAGAACCTTAGCCTTCTAATTTGTGTGTGAAGGGAGAATAAGCTTGTTGGGAACAATGCAGTGAGTGACAAAAGAAAGCATGTCATCAACCTTGTTATACATAACTTTCTTACACCTTATCACCAAGTGGAATTTTGTGAGAAACCCATCCATCTGAAGTTCCTCGCTTGTTGTAGCTTAGTTTTTGATTGTAATTATTGCAATGGTTGATGATCAGTGTGAATGATAATTTCCGTTCCCATGAAATAGTGTTTCCACTTTTCACGCTTTGAACTAATGCATACAATTCCTTGTCATATGCAGGATAGTTAACTACTGCACCATTAAAAGTTTCGTAATGGTAACATATGGGATTACCATGTTGCATCAAGACCACTCCCGTGGCATAGTCGCTTGCATCTGTTTATATCTCAAATGGTTGTCTTAAATCAGGAAGTGCAATAATTAGTGTTGTACTGATTCTCTCCTTCAATGCATCGAAGTATTTCTGTTGCTTTCCTCGCCATTGAAAAACATTCTTTGTGCTTGTCAAGGCATGTAATGGAGTTGCAATTAAAGAAATGAACTTTCTCCAATATTGGGCTGCTCCCAAAAAGCTTTTAACGTCAGTTGGATTATTGGGCTTGGGCCAATCTACAATGACTTTGACCTTTGAGGGATCTATCTTCAATTCACCCCCTCGAACAATATGTCCCAAATACACTAATGAGATCTTTCCAAACTCACATTTAGACATCTTTAAAAACAACTTTTCTTTCTTCAAGACATATAAGACTTGCCTAACATGCCTGACATGTTCTTCACAGGTTTTAATGAATATCAATATGTCATCTAAGTAGAAAATTACAAAATCATCAAGAAAAGGCCTTAATACATCATTCATAACTCTCATGAATGTTGTAAGAGCATTAAAAAGCCCAAAAGGCATAACTAACCATTCAAAAAAATCTTTTTTTTTTAAGGGTTTCTTCCATATGTCTCCTTCAACAATCCTCATCTAATGATAGCCACTTCTCAAATCCAACTTAGTGAAATACACAACTTCTTTCAAATGATCAAGCAAATCATCAATTTGAGGAAGAGGGTAATGATTCTTTACCATAATCTTGTTCAAGTCTCTAAAATCTACACGCATGCGGCATGTGCCATCTTTCTTGGGTACTAAAAAAATTGGCGACCCACATGGCGATGTGCTTGGTCTGATGACCCCTTTGTCAAGCATCTCTTGGATTTGTCTTTTGATTTCTACATTCTCCATGACTAACATCTTGTACATGCCAATGTTTGGAAGAGGAAAATCTTGCTGCAATTGGATATCGTGTTGGATTCCTCTTTTAGGAGGCAATCCTTTAGGTTCCTGAAACATCTCATCATAGGTGTTAACAACTTCATACAAATTATATTTTAACTTTGAATCGCATCCTTGGAAAGCTTAATTTTCAACATTCTCTTTGGGTTTGATCATCAAGAGTACACAATTCTTACTAGCATTGACTAACCTCTTCATTTGTCCAACATTCAGAAGTGACAAATTCAACTTCTTATTATGTGCTCTAATAATGTACTCAACTCCATTTTTAAACAAGTGATATTTGTTCTCATGGCGATGAAAGATGACTCTCTGTTACACATCAATTTGTCGCCATGGCACTTGATCAATTTATGGATATTTTTACCATCCGTGAACATGTTGAAACCAGCTCCCTTAGAAGTCAAACAACTCAATATATGTTGAAGTACATGAGAAATTTGGGTCAAATAGCTCTCACACCTTGTTACATTCCACCTGCACCGATTTCTCTAGAGTTTCCTGTGCATGCGTTGAAATTGACTCTGAGAACAGTGTAGAGTTGCGCTCTATCTATGACTATAAACCTGCGAAGGCGAATTCTAGAAAGTAAAAATAAAAAGTACATTCTAGAAACATAGTTCGACGAATATTTCCCAACTAAAATCTTCCAGGTTATGACTATTCAAACTATAACCCTCATAAGATGCATCTCCATCCATTTTCTCATGGTAACCTAATCCCTCATTAAAGGAGGTTCATCCTCTTCTTAGGAATCTGAAACTTCCTCCTCTTTGATCTATAAAAGGGCTAGAGGGTTGAGGAATGAAGGGGGTCGAATTCAGAGAATACAAACTTATGTTGTTAGTTTGAGATTGGAGAGCTTGTCATTTGAGGAGGGTATTGAAGGCATTTAAGAGGGACCTCACAGCATCAAGGTGAAGGTTGTAAGGCTCCTCTTATCTTCTTATTAATACAAATGAGCACTTTCTCCCATTGATTTTGTCTTTTGGGAATGATGAATGGTTTGCAATTGTTTGTTATGTTTATTAAGGCAAATTCAATCCCTGATTTCCTTGATCATTGGACTAAGTTGTTTGGATTATTATATCACATGTGCTTTTGATCATTTTATGGTTTATGTTTGTAGGTCCTATCAAGCATTGAAGAGTTGCATCAAGTCACAGCCAAGGATCTTCATCAGGCATTTCGTGAAACCGGCAACAGGTCTATCCATTAGCTATACTGCTTATAATTCGAACAAGTTCAACTTAGGGAAAGAGTCAGTTAATTTGTCATGATTGTTTCTAGTTTCCATTTAGGATCTAGGGAGATCACTATTTTCCACAAGATGGATTGTCTGGTGTAACAAACTAGCGATTCCACTGGGGAACGAATTTGTTCTCATCTTTTTCCTTAGTCTTGCTTTCTGATTTTTCTGATTTATCCAAACCTGAGTCTTCATAAATTAATGGCCTTTTAGATCTGATTGGTTGATTCTTGAATTTTTTATTTTTTCTTTAGGTTTTCCTCCCTACGTTGTTTCTGTTTGTACACAGAGTGCATCTTTGTGCCCTTTTTTCCATAGCAACTGAGCACATGCGCTCTATTTTCTACTAGAAACTTGTCCAGACCTTGAAAATTTTTGAAAATTTCGTGCTAGCTTCAACCCAAACCTAAATTTGTCTTTTTGAAAGTGTCATTCTATTTGTTTGGACTATGTGTTGTCTCTTTTGAACTCAGTGGATTTCTTTGTTAATGATTTTTTGAAGATTAGGTCTTCTTGAAAGAATACCTTAGGGTTTTGCCTGATTGATTTGTTGTTTAATCAAAACAAGTTTGAATGTCTTTTTGTAAGTGATATTCTTATTTTGTTATGTTACATACATTGGTTAAGTCTTAAATATTGCTTATTTGTAGTCAAAATCACTTTGAATTGCAAATTAGGGTTTCTGAAGACCTTGTGCTTTTGTGAAAGAATCGTGGTTATTTTTGCTTCATAAAAGGAGTTGTTCCTTTCGTCTTGGGAAAATTTTCGCGATTGCACTATTATTGTCATTGAATCAAAGCATTCATAGGATAATATGTATTTTCTCCAACCTTCTTGATTGATTTTTGTATGCTTGAGATTTTTGAGTGATTAGAAGAAAAGAGTGTTTTAGTTTATTTTGATAATTAGGGAAATCTAGAAATTAGTTTGTTGACTGCATTTTCATTACAAAATAGTGAAATTGGTTGCTTTGGGAAATTGGAAAATTTGTGAGTTTTTGTGTTTCATTTCTTAAAAAAAAAATTCGAGGAAACTCTTTCTTTTCTCTAAAAACAATTTCATCGAAATTGAAGTTTCTTTTGCATTTTAGAGTGCATTAATATTTCGAATTGTGTCACAACATCATAAGTTTCACCTTCATCACCCATTGAGTAAAAGAACAACTTAATAACACAATGTTAATTAAAATTCACCTAGAATTTTGTATTTTTTTATGTCTCTTTTCACTTATAGTAGCTTAAGTGTAGGGCTTTGGAATAGGGAAGTAAGTAAAATTTGCAAAGCTACAAATGAACAATAGAATCTTGAGTTAGGGAGAGAAAATCCAGTTATTTCCATTTTGCTCTAGGAAGATCTTCTTATACATGAGTTAAGCATGAGGTTGTGTCGACTCTAGTGAAGTGATATGACCCACTTCATTGGTCTAGATACAATGATTTTCATGTATTACAATGATATTGAAAGGTACTTGGGTCACTTGAAAGTAAACATCCAATTGATCATGTGGAGAAGCCTTCAAGGGGATCTAGCTTGTTACTCTGCCCTTGCGTGTACGTCCAATCTACAACTGTCCCCCCAAGTAAAATTGTTGTATTTGGTGAACTTAGTGACTATAATCCTAGGGCTCTACCTAAGGTGATGACAAAGGGAAGGTCCTACTGTACCTAGAACAGACGTTGGCTAGACTCACTTGGACTCTCGAGAGGGTAATCTTTGCTCGAGATGGTTTATAACAAAGTTACTTGCACCAGATCGTTTCATTAAGCAGGTTGTCAGGGTAACTGATTCCAAATGCTCATTTTCTATAAAACTTTTCACCTTGATCTCTTCGATGTTGGATTTCATCACCAACTAGTAAATATTGATCTTTGTGAAGAGTAATTTTGTATGGTTTGAAATCCTAGATTTTTTAGTGTGTGTTACTTTCTGTGTTGTTTTTTTACTTTTTAGAGACTTTAGGTGTAATTTAGATATTGTGTGATTAATCAATTGAAAATTTTTCATTGTGGCAGAACTACCAAGACAATCATGTAGGATACTCGGGGATCCCCCTGAGTATACATCGAGTCAGTTAGAAAAGATTAAAGCAGAAAATTCTAAATCATCTGAAACTAGAACTGCAGCAGAAACTGAAAATTCTACTATTATAGATTTTAGTGTAAGAGGAACTGAAGTTAATCAACTTATAACATCTACTATTTTAGACCTTGATGTAACAAAAACTGAATTTGATCAAACTCAGAATTTAACATCACACTCAGCAGTAACTGATTTACAAATTACTAAACTTGTTCAAACTGAATCATGTACTAGAGAGTCTTCCGATAGAAACCTCGTTTCTGAATCAAATATTGATGAACCTAAGTCTAATATATATGAGCCTGAAATTCATACATCTAGTACAACGCATATTCCAGATCCTTTACTTTCACCACGTGTGAAACTTATCATTACTGATAGTCTCCCTCCTGGTCTCATTGCCATTGAATAACTTGTTTCAGATGAAGAGGAAGAACCTATAGTTTCTACCAGTGAACCTGTAGATATCCCAGAACTTTTGTTTTGATCTCTTCACCCTGACCCTTGGTATTTTACACCCTTGAAATTTTTAGGGCAAGGGATTCTGCATTACACGACTCCTTATTCTACCGTAACTAGTTTTGACTGGTCCACAATAATTCCTAGAAGTGTTGTGTCAGATACATCTATGTTTTCCACTTCTCTGGAGTCCACAATGTACGATGGTTTTTTACCACCTGGATATCACTCTCTCGCAGGAGCTTATTCAAAAGCTTCTTCCTCAAACTCATCTTCAAACATGTCAACTGGTGTAATTAAACCTACCAATGAAGGTTTGGCATCTGAAAAAGTCATTAATATGATTTCTGGTAATGTTGGTAATCCACAAGCTAACCCAACAGGTGGTTATTATCCACCTGGGGGGCAACCATCATATCCTCCACCTAGAGGACAACCTTTTGGTGGAAGTTACCCTGCATATGGGGGGAAACACCCCACCAGAAATTACTTTAATTATGTTCAAATACCTCAAACCGGTTTTGGTCAGCCTGATATGCCTCAACCCACCGTTGGAATTCCATACACTAGATTGAATACAATCTGGAACCCTTCTCAACAGTTAATTCATGTTGCTTCTCAAGTGCCTTCATATCAACCTGGCCAACCTCTTGGACAACCTATGCAGCAAATGCCTTTTCAAGGTATACCTTTTCAAGTCCAACCAACTATCCAGGCTAACCCATTAACACCTGTCCAACAATCGCTTCAGCAGTCTGCCCCAAGTATCGCATATAATTGTCCTGCTTACATCACAGATCACTATGCAACCCCTTGTTCAGTCTTTACCTCAGGCATCTGGGGTTCAATCCATTCCTACAATTCCTTCAGCACCTCAAATACTTGTTGTTCAGCCTAGTGTCCCATATATGCAAGTACCTTTTCAAGGGTTACCTTTCCATGGTTTACCCTAGATTTAGTTTGTTCAAGGTACACCTTTTCAAACTCAATGTCTCCAAGGTCAAGCCTTGCAAAGTCAACCCTTTCAAGGACAGTTTGTTCAAGGTCAAATGGGTCAGAGTCTCCCCTTCCAGAATCAACCGTACCCAAGTCATACATTTCAACAACCTATTCAACCACAATATGGTATGGCTCATCCTCGATGTTGGGCAGCGGAGCCCCCCATAGCATGTTTTTGGAGCTTGAAGCCCGAATTTTGGTCAAGTATAAGGTAAAGACCCCGCGAAATGCGGGCGCGGGGTGCAAGAGTCTAGGGTTGTCCACCCTAAGATAATATAATTTAATGTAAAGTGTGTCGGCCTACCCATGTTCCACGGACCATGGGATTGTATAAATAGAGCGAGGTTGTAAGTGTAAAGTCAGCTTTTTGTTTTGATAAGTAACAGATAGATGTGAAGGCATGGTTAGAAGATAGAAGAAAATTTGAAGTGTATTGGGTCGTATTGGTAGGTAGAGGCTCTGCAGCTGAGTGCGCAGAGGCCTAGTAGAGTCTGCACCTGAGTGCACAGAGGCCTAGTCGAGTCTACACCTGAGTGCGCGGACCCCTGCAGCTGACTGCACAAGGCGGAGTCAGGTTGTAACTGAACTTGAGTATTAATAAAGATAAGATTGATTTAGAATATTGTGCGTCTGCTTGTAGATCTATATTCCTATGTTCGGGTTATTCTTTATGCATTTATATTATTTTCAAGCAAGCGTGCTAATCTGAAAGTTGAACAAGTAATAAGAATATTAGGCCCGCACAAACTAAGTTAAACACTAATATAATAGCATGGTAAGGATCGGATCAGAATAATACGAAGGTGCGCACAGATTGCAAAGAATAGAAAGTTGCGCAGAGTAGTGCAGCGCGCCGATTAGGATTGTGAACCCCCATAACCCTCATCAAGACATCCCTAGGGTGCGGAAACCTAGTTCCAGCACCCTCCCATACTACTTCGAGTGAGACCTCAGTCTGCGCTCCGCGGACTGTTGCCGAAAGGGCCAGTAGTACCGAGATTTGCTTGGCTAAACTCACTGCTGAACTTGGGTCAGGCCCCACATAGCCAACAAATGGTTCCATTCCCAGGACTGGGATTTGCCTAAGGGATGTATGATGTAGTGCCATTGGAACCCAATGAAGAAGGAAATTGAAGAGCGGTTGGACAAGAAAATTCACGAGTTCGTGACCCAGGAAAACAGAACTTTGCAGGTGTCTGAGGAAAGGTTGCTGGATCGCTACGTGTGTACAAAAATCCATGAGATCTTCTTCGCATCCTTTCCTTTTGAACTGTATGAGTGGATCACGAGGTTAGCCGACAGCCAGGGAAGGTGTAAGCTCGACCAACCGATAGTGTGGACTCCGGAATTAGTGCGCAAACTAGAGGCATCAGAAGATAAGATCACGCGAGCTGTGGACCATTGGCTCGACCGGATAATAGGGGGATTTATCACTGAGTTTGCGGTAGACACAATTGTGAGCTACAACGAAGCAGAATGACGTTTTCTCAAGGGACCGCGAGGTAAGTACATTAAATCTTTGAATACTTGGATTAAGATGTTGTTATGTGAAAAGCGGGTTATGCGAATACATTAATGTTTGGAACGATGCGAAGTGGAAAGATCTACAAAGGTAGCGAGGGATTAGGAAATAGTCCCTTAATTTCACCTTCGCAAGAGAGCGAGGAAGAGCTCGCTTGGGTCTCTCCGAGAAGTGCGGTCAGTTTGATAAGGCAACGCATTCCGCAGTTACCACCCCCACCCACGCCACCACATGCTTCACCTCCCTCACCTCCATCTCCACCCACTCCACCTCCACCACCCCTGCAGTTCAGCATGGCGAGTGTGATCAAGCTACCCATATTCAAAGGAGCATGGAATGAGGATCCGGACCAGTTCTGGTTCGTGGTAAGAGCAGTGTGGGAAGCGTAAGGGGTCATGGACGACAACATTAAGAAGGCTACATTGGTGAGCGCACTGCAGGATCGCGCGTTGACATGGTATATCAAGCACTCTAATGATCACCCAAATGCAGGAATAGCAGAGATCCAGAATGTGTTGAATAGAGAATTTAGCCGACTGAAATCAGAGACACAGTCAATCATCGGGTTTAAAGAGATTGTGATGCTTCCAGGCGAGACCCCCTGGGATCTGGATCAGTGGCTGAAGAGTACGATCCACGAGGCTAATATGATGCTCACGGATGCGCAGCATCGCGCATGGTTTGTGGCATCTCTAACACCGCACCTAAGGATGGCACTGTCGCAACAAAAACTTTCTACCCAGGCCAAAGCATTGGAAATGGCGATGAGGTTGCATGAGACACCGATACAGGATCCTGGGTTGGGAGTTCAACAAATCCACGCACAACTACATAATCTCTGCCTGGAAATGTAGAGCTTGAAGTAAGATAGGGTACCGCGGCCAGAGGCACGTGAGGAAGGGTGGTGCATAAAATGCAAAGGCGAGGGCCATGACAAGGACCACTATCCAGTATTCACGAACTACTTGGTAGGAGGGGGGCCAATGCCGTTGATACTGGAAGCACAGGCAAGGCCAAGTGTGACACCCACATTAGGGTGCGCGATCTGTCAAATAGGAGGAAAACACACGACAGATAATTGTCATTTGTTACAGAAGTATACACAGACTCCCCAGCAGTTGTTTTGTAATTTCTGCAGGTAAGTAGGCCACGACGAGTGCACTTGTCACAGTTATGAGTTAATGATGGACTGAACCCCAACATATAGGATGCAGACAAAAATGTGACCCCTCGACCCAGCTGTGGGGATGGTGCGTTGTGAAGTAGGAAAGTGTTCCCTCTGCGGACAGAGGCAACCCCTCTAGCCCTAGAGTGGGTCTAGTCACAACAAAGACAAAACAACAATTGATTCCCTTAAATAGTCATCGTTGGAGGCCTACCTCAAACCGATGGTTGATGAAGTTCTGTTGTGCTACTCCAGCTTCCGTTTCCTTCTCCTTAATGAGCAATCAACCTGAAACACCACAAGAAAACAACAAAGCACGTAACCGAGAAACAACAATGATCTATTTACTCATAAAGTCAAGAAATCATGAGCTATCAATTGCATACAAGACATAGGAAATCATCATTGATTGTATTAATAATGAATCAAGAGAAAAGCTTACAACCAAGTCTTGACGTCGCAAGCCTTCTTGGAGGGTCCAGCCAGTATGTTTCTTCAAGCATTCACTCTCAAGGATGGGTCTCCCAAACAAACAATATCTCTCTCTCACTCACAAGCTTTAATACAAAGTTAAGGGCACTCCACAACTTCTTACAAAATATTAGCAATACCACACTTGTCACACTGACACCAAAGCTATCTATCAAACTCAAAAGCACTAGCAGCACTGTCCAACCAAAGAACTAGCAGATCATAGCAATGGTGAGTGATTTTATAGGAGAAGGAGTCTCCATGAAATGAGGGAGAGGGAGCTTATCCTCAAGGAAGGTAGCACAAAAGACGAAACTACCATCCCAGAGGGGGAAGGGTGACCCAAACTAACCCAATAACCAGCTCTAGAAACATCTAGAAGTCCGAATGTTTGAACTAATTCACCAAATCTGGATCATCGTGGGTCATGAACTAGGGACTAGCGATGACGTCGCAACAATACAGTGAATGACAGAGAACCGTTGCGCATTTTAAGGGTTTACTAGCAACGATGCAGGAAATTAGTCAAAAAGGGTCAATCTTCAGCATTAGAGAGCATTTGCTTAATCTTCTTGCATAAGTGGGAAGATATGGACATGTTTATTTGATACATGACACAGCAGAGGGACTAAGATGAGGACAATGACCAATTACTGTGTAACAGATGCCCCCTAAAGCATGAAGCCCGAGAGAGTGGGAGGGGTGAAATGCTTTATGAAACTATGACCGAACTGGAACACCACCTTGAAGAACCTGCAGGCACAAGTACAACTAATATCTCTGATAGTGAAATACATGTAGTCTAGGCACGGGCACAATCATCCAAAAGACATATGAAACTTGGTCTGTGGTATGGACGCAGCCACCCAGTTAACAAGACCATGATAATAATAAGCTATGGTCACAGCCATCCATGCAGACTCAGGTATGGTCGCAGCCATCCATCAAAGAGTCATGTATGTAATCACGAACTAATCCACGCAGCCCGAACATATGTAATCTTAGTTCGGGGTCTTGAAACCCAACTGATCATAGTACAAATTCTAGCATGCAAACAGAGGTGTTGAGGTCGAGCATGATAGAAAGTCGCTTGATTACCAGTCAATGATGAAAACCATTAACAAGCGCGAGAGAAACCACCAATAATGCCAATGGCTCTCAAGGTATTGTCCAGTACAATCCACTAAGTGTGAAAAATGAACTGAAGTCGAACACCCGTGGAATCACCCAATCAAAGACCAATGATGAGAGTCTATCATCAGGTGCGAAGAACTTGCCATTGAGGCATGCAAGCTCCAAGGTACCGAAGAGGATCTCTAGACCAATCTCCTGGATAATGAGTTGATGTCAACAGGAGATGATCCGTCGTAGGAGGGCCATAATGTTTCCCCCATCAACGACACGAGATAAGGAACAAGTGGTAGATGGTGAAACAGAGTATCAGAAGAGGAGGTAAGGGTGTGAACTGCAGAAGGATTATACTCTTGAACATATCGGCGACATGACTTCGAAAGGTGGCAGCATTTTGGTACCAATAGATCGGAGGTCCGATGGAGACAACATGGATCATATGGAATGAGGCAAAATGGCAACCCAAAACCCCAGAAGGCCAAATGATGATGTGAGGATATCCCAACTCGACAAGAAGCAAAAGTGTCGATGTTCAAGACTGACTAGCTACCACAAACAACCAATGACGACTTCCAAATTTTCCCCCACCATTGCTGGCGAGTACCCTAATTATTTTTGAAAACAAGCTTGAAGGGGATAGCATATGCTTGTGATATAAGTTTGACCTTCGGACGAATCCAACCAAGTAATAGTTTAACGAACTCTAGGGAGGAGAAGCCCGAGTCTCGTCATGGCGACGAGTCCAATGTCGTCAAGGTTTAACGAGTTCGACATAGGGAAAACTCGAAGTCTTTTTCATGTTTAGAGAGTTTGAAAAAGACACGGAAAATAAAACTCCAGGGGGTCCTTTTTCGTAAATTTGTGTCCCTCGAGCCCGAAAAAGTAGAAAAAAATACCCGAGAGAACCGCTTGACCATTTCGATCAAGGAGTACTTTTCGTAATTAGTGTTCCTGACCCGAAAATGTAAAAAAGCAATCAGAGACATGACGTTTCATAACCAAAATCGAACTTGAAACGACAAAATCCTAGCCATCTTTTCGCATTTATACAGTCGGAAAAGAGCTAAAAGTGGACCACCTTTTTATTCCATTTAACGAGTCAAAAAGGAAAAACTCGACAATCTTTTCATATTTTACGAGTCAGAAAAGAGCTTAAAGGTGACTCGTCCTAGAGGAACGAGTGGTATAAAGGGTAGCAATTGGTTCCGACAATGGTGGAACTACTCAAAACATGTAATGGTCAAGAGGCTGGCTAATAAAACCACTCATCGTTGCGGTTCCTCAGGAAACGAAAAACAACCAAGTGAAAGCATATGATCGCCCAAAAAGATGGCGATGATGGAACAAAACAACCAGGGCTCATCTAGCGGAATTTAGTGGATAAACACAACAATCACGAGATGTAAATCGGGTATGGGTTCATTTTTACACAAGATTGAACCATGGAGAACTCTGCTTGGATTCGGTTTCATGTTTACACAAGCTTGAAACGAAAAACTATGCATGTTATAAGTTCGCATGCCCCCAGCATAATGACGCAATTGAGGTACATGCCCCCCAAGCTTCATTGCATTCAACGAGGTGGATGGAATGAAGGTTCACTTTCGAGATCTTGGAAAGAATCGACTTGGATTTTACGAGATCTTAATCAAAGACTCGATTTGGAAAATGGAGTTGTTTCAATTTTTAATGAGGTTGACACAGTAAAAGAACTATCCTCATAACCCAGTGGAGTCGCCAACTTGTGAAGTAGGAAAGTGTTCCCTCTGCGGACAGAGGCAACCCCTCTAGCCCTAGAGTGGGTCTAGTCACAGCAAAGACAAAACAACAATTGATTCCCTTAAATAGTCATCATTGGAGGCCTACCTCAAACCGGTGGTTGATGAAGTTCCGTTGTGCTGCTCCAACTTCCGTTTTCTTCTCCTTAATGAGCAATCAACCTGAAACACCACAAGAAAACAACAGCGCACATAATAGAGAAACAACAATTATCTATTTACTCATAAAGTCAAGAAATCATGAGCTATCAAGTAAATTGCATACAAGACATAGGAAATCATCATTGATTGTATTAATAATGAATCAAGAGCAAAGCTTACAACCAAGTCTTGACGTTGCAAGCCTTCTTAGAGGGTCCAACCAGTATGTTTCTTCAAGCATTCACTCTCAAGGATGGGTCTCCCAAACAAACAATATCTCTCTCTCACTCACAAGCTTTAATACAAAGTTAAGGGCACTCCACAACCTCTTACAAACTATTAGCAATCCCACACTTGTCACACTCACACCAAATCTATCTATCAGACTCAAAAGCGCTAGCAGCACTGTCCAACCAAAGAACTAGCAGATCATAGCAATGGTGAGTGATTATATAGTAGAAGGAGTCCCCATGAAATGAGGGAGAGGGAGCTTATCCTCAAGGAAGGTAGTACAAAAGATAGAACTACCATCCTAGAGGGGGAAGGGCGATCCAAACTGACCCAACAACCAGCTCTAGAAACATCTAGAAGGCTGACTGATTGAACTAATTTGCCAAATTTGGATCGTCGTGGGTCATGAACTAGGGACTAGCGATGATGTCGCAACAATACAGTGCATGACAGAGAACTGTCGCACATTTTAAGGGTTTACTAGCGACGATGCAGGAACTTAGTCAAAAAGGGTCAATCTTCAGCATTAGAGAGCATTTGCTTAATCTTCTTACATAAGTGGGAAGATATGGACATGTTTATTTGATACAGGACACAGCAGAGGAACTGAGATGAGGACAGTGACAAATTACTGTGTAACATGCGCACTGGATTTCAGGGGTGAGGTCGAGGACGAGGAGGAATGGGGCCAGGAAGGGGCCGCAGACAATTAATTTGTTACAATTGTGGAGGACTAGGGTACTACGCCCACGATTGTACCAATCCAACGAGAATATCATGTTCATGCTATGCTCAATTCGATCATGAAGCAGTAGATTGTCCTACGTTGATCGCACAGATGCGCAAGAAAGGGGTACTCCAGCCTCCTCCGACTCAGAATATCCAAATGATGAGGTCTGAACCGTGCGAAGAAGACCCAAATGTGAACATGGTGCTCAGAAGTGGTGCGACCACAAGGGAGGATAAGGGGAAGCAGCCCGAGGAAGATACATGGGTTCACAAGGCTCCTACAAAGGAACCTGAGTTTGACTTAGAACGCGCAAAGGAGACATTCATGGAAGCTAAGAAGAGCTTCGCAGAGGCCTCCACTTCAAGTAGTAAGGATCAACCAGAGCCAGGGATGGATCCTTCTATGCTTACTACCTTTTTGGAGACATGCATGAAACTGTTGTGCAACAACAAGGCAGTGAAGGGACTACATGAGCTGATCACTCAATGCGCGGGGTCAGGAGAACCCCGCATAGTACAGAAATTGGGAAAGAATGCCTTGCATACCGAGAGGGAAATGAGATTGATGGCGCAGATTGGTGAGTATGAAATGGACCAGGTAATCCTAGACCTGGGTTCGGACGCGAATGTATTACCGAAGCAGAAATGGGAATGCATGGGCAGGCCTGCATTACAGTGGTCCCCTATTGAATTACGAATGGTGAACCAATAGAAGATTTTGCCCATGGGAAGGTTGCGGAATTTGGGCAATTGTTACATAAGATGCTACAGGTTGTAAAGCCTTCCTCGAACTATGATCACAATGCATGTACATTTTTTTGGGGAGAGGATGAAATACTTATATTGTGTGTTCTCCATTCTTATTTGTGATCTCTGTCTTGTTCTCCATTTATCTGTGCTCCTCTGCTGTGTCTCTCTGTGCTTCTACCTCTGATCCTATCAATTAGTATCAGAGCTAACATAATGGCTGTGATGGATTGAACCCTGTCCACAAAACTTTCTGTCTGTTGGCTTCCATGGAGCTAAGAAATGGGCTGTGAGGGATCGAACCCTGTCCACAAAGCTTTCTGTCTGCTGGCTTCCACAAAGGGTAATTCCTGGTATTCTTCTTATTTCACCCGCCTGTAAGGAACAGTTGACACAGATAAAATGTGAACAGAATTGAAAAGAAGGAGATGTAGCTCACAGGGGTGGCCTCCACCTGGAGACTACACTCACAAAACAGAGAGATCACTCTCGTACACTCTATTACCATCAATGAAAAGATTACATCATTAAATACAACTCTGGAAATCAGGAAGTTGCAACCACACTCCTAAACTCTAGGAACAAATCCTAAACTAAGGAGATACGTTACAACTATGTAACCATTTCTCCATTAATACAAAATAATATTAATTATTTTCAACTCCCCCCCTTAATGGAGAAAGGGTTCTCCTGAACTCCTAACATCCCTCTAAACAATTCAAATTTCACTCGTGCAAGAGGCTTTGTAAAAATATCAGCCACATTGTCACAAGTTTTACAATATTCAATAACAATTTCTTTTGACTGTACTTTCTCTCTGATAAAATGGAGCTGAGTGTCTATATGTTTGGTGTTTTTATGGAACACTGGATTGTGTGCCAATTTAATGGTGCTCTGGTTGTCGCTTTTGATGGAAGTAGAATTCTTCTGTTCTTTTCCTGCATCATTAAGAAGCCTTCTCAACCAGATCGCTTCACACGTCGCTGCACACAATGCTTGATACTCAGCTTCACACGATGACAAGGCTACAGTACTTTGCTTCTTACTGCTCCATGCTATGACCCCGGATCCTATGTTGAATGCGTAACCTGTGATGGACCTCCGATCATCCAAGTTACCTGCCCAGTCTGAGTCTGAAAAACCTGCTAGAGTAACATCAGATGCGTCAGTGTATAAAATACCATAATTAATAGTACCACAAAGATACCTCAACACACTTTTTGCTGCTACCCAGTGACTTTCAAGTGGTTTCGACATGAATTGGCTCAACACACTAACAGAGTATGCCAAGTCAGGTCTGGTTGTTGTAAGATATATCAAGCTGCCAACCAGCTGTCTGTACATTGTAGCATCAACCTCTTTAGTGCCATCATCACTGCTCAACTTCAGATTCTGCTGCAAAGGTGTCGCTGCTGATCTACACTGATCCATACCAAACTTTTCCAACAGATTTCTGGCATACTTTCCTTGGGTAAGAAAAGTTTGCCCAGTATTTCTGCATACTTCTAATCCCAGACAGTAATGAAGGCTTCCGAGATCTTTCATCTCAAAAACTTGTGTCATAAGCTTTTTGATTCCTCTGATTAAATCATCTGTATCTCATGTTATAATCATGTCATCCACATACAAAGAAATCAAAATAATCTGCCCCTGATTATTGTACTTGGTATAAAAATTTGGGTCATTTAAACTTCTATGAAAGCCATGCTCTAAAAAGAAAGAATCAACCTTTTCGTACCAAGACCTGGGTGCTTGCTTTAAACCATATAAAGCCTTTTTCAATCTGCAAACAAGATGTTCCTTCCCCTGCTTTACAAATCCTTCTGGCTGTACTAAGTAAATTTCCTCTTTTAAATCACCATTTAAAAATACAGATTTAACATCAAGCTGGTGTAATTCCCAATTACATTTAGTAGCTAAAGCAATAAGCATTCTGATTGTATTTAACTTTGCTACAGGTGCAAAAGTATCATCAAAATCTATACCTTCCTGCTGTGAATATCCTTTTGCAACCAGCCTAGCTTTTAATTTCTCTATACTTCCATCTGCATTCATTTTTGGTTTAAACAACCATTTACATCCTATGGGTGTTTTATTCTTAGGCAGTTCAACTAAATCCCAAGTGTCATTTCTAAGAATTGATTCCATCTCTTCATTCATTGCAGCCCTCCACTCCTTAAATTGACTAGCTTCTTTGTAATTAGTGGGCTCTACAATGTTCAAAACATTTGACATCAAAGCATAGTCTCTCAATTTTAATGGTAATTGAGTCTTCCTACCAGATCTCCTTGGTAGGGGACTTACCTCAAATTTGTCAGCTCTAAATGGGCTTTCTTTATCACCTTCTTGTTGTTCTTCTTTTTGCTCTTCTTTCTACTTCTGCTCTCTTTCATCCTCGCTGCTTTCCTCCAACAACAATGGAATGTGCCAATCATCACCAATGTCATCTTTCCCTTCCTGTACCTGTTCATGAAACACTACATCCCTGCTTGCAAATGTCTTACGAGACTCAGGATTGAATAATTTATATGCTTTAAATTTTGTGCCATAACCAACAAAGATGCATCTAACTGCTTTAGGGTCTAATTTCTTCCTATCAGCTTTGGGTATATGGGCAAATGCTTTTGACCCAAATACTCTTAGATGGTTTACTGCTGGTTTAAATCCATATAGAGCTTCAAAAGGGGTTTTGAAGCCAAGATACATGGTAGGACTTCTGTTCTTCAAATATACAGCAGTGTTAATAGCCTCTGCCCAAAAACTATTAGACAGACCCTTACCTTGTAACATGCTCCTTGCGCACTCCACCAAGGTTCTGTTTTTGCGCTCTGCAACTCCATTCTGCTGTGGTGTGTGTGGCACTGTATATTGCTGAACAATCCCGTGAGATTTGCATAATTTCATGAATTCCCTTAGCTTGTATTCTCCCCCTTGATCAGATCGGAGAATTTTTATACTCTTACCAAACTGTTTTTCCACCAAGGTTTTAAATTCTATAAAGCACTGGAAAGTCTGACTTTTCTTATTCAAAAAATAAACCCATGAATATCTAGTGCAGTCATCAGTAAATAACAGAAAATAATATGCTCCTCCTAGCGACCTTGTCTGCATAGGTCCGCATACATCAGTGTGCACTAGTTCTAAAATATCTGTTTCCTTCCTCCTATCATGCACAGGAAACTGTTCTCTATGCATTTTTCCTAAGGCACAACCATCACAATTTAACTGAATATTACGAAAGATAGGGAGCCCCTCAACCATACCTTTCTTCTGCAATAACATGAGGTCCTGCAAATTCAAGTGACCGAACCTCTGATGCCAGAGTTGTTCGACTGTCAATCCTCCTGCAACCATGGCTTGCTTTGGTATACTTTTTGCATCCAGTCTGTATAGGCTTCCAAATCGCATGCCTGTTGCAACTATTTCATTCTTGCAGTCCTTTATCACACAATGAGTCTTGAAAAACTCGGCTTGCATATCTTGATCAACCATCATGGATACAGACTAATTTTTCCATTTGGTAACTTGACTGAAATCGCCCCATAACCTTTAATCTCGTATCCACTATCATCTCCTAGGTAGATTTTTTATCCATTTATACTTTCTTCAAGACTATCAAAAAGTTCCTTTTTACCTGTCATGTGAGAGGATGCTCCGGAATCGACATACCAAATATCGTCCTCATTAGATGCTGAAAGGGCACAGTCGACTGTGAACAGTCGAAATTCATGACTGAAGTCTTTATCTTCTTCTTCAACAAAGTATCCTCTGTGCTTTGCATTTGCCTGCTTCCTCTTTGCATCATCAGCCTGCTTCTTATAACATTCACTCTGTATATGACCCTTCTTTCCACAATAATAACATTTCTTTTCAGAATGATTTGCAAGCATACCTTTATGTGAATGTGAATTCTTATGTGATGTTCCTCCTTTCTGCTTTGATTGCTGCTGTGACTGCTTTCCTCTGAATGATCGTCGTTTCGCCATCAGCGCAAGATCATCATTCTGGGGGTTCAGGTTCTGCCACCGCTCCTCCTCTTGCAGCAAGATCCCTGTCAGATCTTCAAATGTGGGCGCTTTCTCCCTTGCCGCCAATCCAGTAACAAACATTTGAAATTCATCACGCATCCCACTCAGTGTGATTGAGACAAGATCAGTGTAAGACATTGTCTCTCCGATGGCCCCCAATCCGTCTTTCACATCTTTAATTCGCACAAAAAAGTAGTAGTAGTCTCCCTTTCGTCCATCCTCATTGAAAATAGCTTGCTTTTAAGCGCCATAATTCGACTAGTGTTCTGGGTCTGATACAGGCTTTTGATGGTCGTCCAGATCTCCGCGGACGTTTTACAGTCTCTGATGTGGGGGATAACACTGTCCTTCATGGACATCTTCAACAAGACTTTGGCCTTGTTCTCTCATTTTTCCCAATCTTGCTCTTGTGGCCCTACGTTCGGCTTCTTCTCATCGCCTGTAACTATGGACCAAGCATTCACACCCTCAAGCAAGGTCTGGATCTTAAACTTCCAATTCGTGAAGTTAGATCCATCAAGTTTACCAGACTCGTGAAGGTAAGATTCCATCGTATTACTTATTTTGATCAGATCTACAAAATGAATCTACCCAACAACAAAAAAAAGATACCTATCAGATCAATCTGTCACCTCTGCCACCGATCTACAGTGTCTAGCAATCCCGCTCTGATGAGAAAATTCAGTGTTTTCAATACAGCCGAAGAATTGATCTGATCAAAATTGATCCGATCTGCCTCTCCCGGATAGATCTGCAACTTCGCGGATCTGCACCCCTCGCAAATCACCAAACGAAGATGAGGCTTCCTGCAGATCCCCTTGAAGGTGAGCTGGCGCTCTCCCGAGCGAAAATCCCGCGCCAAGATAAAATCGGTGCTAGTCAAAATGTCTGGCGCGATTTCCCCCTTAAATTTCACGCCAATCCAGTGTTCTGGTGCGGTGGCGCGCTTAATAAAAGAACAGACGCACCAATCTAGAATTCTGGCGTGCTCCCGAGCCAGAAACCCGCGCCAACCCCCTTCTACTCAGGAAAAAAAAAATTCTGAGTCTGAGCCAGGTGTTCTGCAGTGCACCTGCTCAATTGAGCACAGAGCTCTTATGTACACACGGCCATAGAGGCACTTCAAGCCACACAGGAAATTCTACCACACAGGCAAGCTAGCTACAAAGGCACTTCAGCCACAAAGGTGATAAAAGATCAGGCTCACCCAATCTGAGCTCTGATACCAAGATAAAATGTGAACAGAATTGAAAAGAAGGAGATGTAGCTCACAGGTGTGGCCTGCACCTGGAGACTACACTCACAAAACAGAGAGATCACTCTCGTACACTCTATTACCATCAATGAAAAGATTACATCATTAAATACAACTCTGGAAATCAGGAAGTTGCAACCACACTCCTAAACTCTAGGAACAAATCCTAAACTAAGGAGATACGTTACAACTATGTAACCATTTCTCCATTAATACAAAATAATATTAATTATTTTCAACTGACACCCCTCTTTCCAATTTAGGGAAGGGATGTACCTCTGGTCTCGGATGTCACTGTCTACAAATTTGGTGTGATTCTGTCCTGGAAACTTTTCCATCACGGGGAACAAAAGCCTGCAATATTTTTTCGGCAACGAGGGCGCAGAGTCCACCAAGTGTCAGAGGCTATTCGCAATGGATCCTGGCTGAGCATTGGGAATTAGGGACCGCAAACGATTGTTCATGATAATGAAGTGTTCGAGGGCCATTGATTTGGAACGCAAAATTGAGGCGATAAGCCTTAAATTTTAGACCTCGACAGCCATTTGGATTCCTTTAAGTTTTGTCGTAAGGGTTTTTTAACTTGTATTAAGGAAGTGGAAAATGTCGTATTTTTTTATAAGTTTGGAATTTTAACAAAAAGCAAAGAAAAAATTATTTAAATAAATGAATAAATGAAGGAAAAAAGTCATAGCTTAAATCTATTTTACTCCTGGATCTATCAAGCTTTGAGAGGAATCAAATTTTTGAGGTGCAAATCTCTTTTTTGAGTTAAAAATTGACGAAAGGTTTGCACCTCGAGAGATTTGATCCCTCTCGACGCTTATAGATTCGGGGTTAAGATGGATATAGGCAGGTTTCAGTAGTGCGGGCATACAAAATTTGTTGAACATATAATCATTTTGATCATTTTGAATATGTTAAAATATGTCTAATAATAATTTGGTCAACTTAACTTTAACTTTGCTTAGTTACCTAAGTTTTTTGAGATGAGAGAGACTTTTAGTAACTTGAATGATGAAATAAAAATTTAAAGTGCAAAGTGACAATGTAACAATGTTGAATGATAGAAAATGTGAATAATAAGAATATGGTGAATTACAAATAATCTTCATTTTTTGATCAATCTAAAACTATTTTCTTTTACTATTCTTATTGTCACACCTATTAGTTATTCTCTATTTCTGCGATTGAATGCAAAGTGATTAACAATGTTGAATGATGGAAAATGAAAATAATAAGAAAGTAGCCAATTACAAATAGTTTACAGTTTTAAGAAGAAGACATTTCGGGTAAGTGAACATTTTATGTAGGATAAAAAATCAAGTATTGTGTTTATCGTTGAATTGTTGTAACAAAGAAGTCAATTCACGCCATGAATAATGTTTATGTGCACACACACTGAGAGAGAGTTTGTATGTTTTGGGGGTGAGATAGAGATATAGATGGAGGGGGGAGAGAAGGAAGAAGAGAGAGGCAAATACAGGGAGGGAGGAAGAGATATAGATATGGAGAGAGTGTGTGTATGTTTGGGGGGTGAGATAAAGAGATAAAGGAGAGGCAATGGGAGATATAGATATAGATGGAGGGGGAAGAGACATGCTTACACTGAAATCAATGCACACTATTAATATAATTACTTTGAAATTAATGTACATCATACATCTAGTTGCATCAAATCATATATAAACATCTAAACTGAAATCAATGCATCTAGTGTAAACAATCAAATAGGATTAGAAATCAACATCTACACTAAAATCAATGCATCTAGTGCAAGCAATCAAAGAGGATTATGAAATCAATACCTACATTGAAACCAGTGCATCCAGTGTAATGAATCAAATAGGAATAGAAATCAACATCTACACTGAAATTAATGCATCTAGTGTAAGGTATTAAATAGGATTAGAAATCGACATCTACATTGAAATCAATGCATCTAGTGCAAGCGATCATATAGGATTATAAATCAATATCTACACTAAAACCAATGCATCCAGTGCAAGTAATCGAATAGGAGTAGAAATCAACATCTACACTAAAATCAATGCATCTAGTATAAGGTATTAAATAGGATTAGAAATCGACATCTACACTAAAATCAATGCATATATTGCAAACGATCAAATACGATTAGAAATCAATATCTACATCGAAACCAATGCATCTAGTGAAAACAATCAAATAGGAGTATAAATCAACATCTACATTGAAATCAATGCAAATTCTATGTCTATCTTCCTCCCTCTCTCTTTCTCTCTCTCCCGCTCCCTCTCTACCCCATCTCTCTCTCCCCACCTCTCCCTCCCTTTCTTTATCTTTCTCTTCTTCCCTCTCCCCTGCTCCATCTATATCTATATCTCCCTCCATCTCTCTATATTTCTCTCTATCTCAACCCCCTAAACACATGTCTCTCTCTCTCGCTCTCTCCCTTTCTTTGTCTCTCTCTTCTTCCCTCTTGACCCCTCCATCTATATCTCTATCTCCCTTTGTCTCTCCTTCTTTATCTCTCTATATTATCCCGCATACACTCTTTCTCTGTCCATATCTATCTATCTATGTATCTCTCCCTCTTCCTCTCCCTCTCTATCTCTTCCCCTTCTCTCTCAACCCCCAAATATACACACTCTCTCTCCATATCTATCTATCTCTATCTCTCTCCCTCCCTCTCTCTCTCTCTCTCTCTCTCTCTCTCTCTCTCTCTCTCTCTCTCTCTCTCTCTCTCTCTTTCTCCCCCTTTTAGTTTGTAGTATTGTATCCTTGATCTCTTTTGGTTGTTACCCTTGGATCTTAGTCCCGTGGGATCTCCTTTATTGACCATTTGGTTCTAGGGTGGTACTACTTGGGAAACCCTAACTTTGGGTGCGTGTTCCCGCTCCTTTTCCTGCACATACTACTCCCTTTCCATTCACTATACCCCCATTCATCATTTCTCCCACCTTGGTCCACATTCCCATTTTGGGTCCACATAGGATTAGCCTCCCTCTCCCCATGCCCCCACCTTAATTCAGGCCTAGAATGATGCCACAGAGGTTGAAGCAACTAAAAAACAAGAAAAAGCATAATTGGCCACATTTAATAGGAAATTGTACCACAAAATGCAAAAGATGGCCAACACAAAAATAGTTAGCATGTTGGAAAAAAACAACACATGAGCCCTACCCCATCCATGGCCATCACCTTGGTTCCATAGGCCCTAGATGAGCCTCCTCTATCATTTAGGAACCCATGATTGTCCCAACCCCTGGAGGGAAATGAACCGCCTTGCCTCAAGGGGGGTAATCGCTGCTATATTATACACATCATGCTCTTGTCCTTTGAGCCTGGGGTAGTTAATTAAATAAAATTCATAAAAGGTAAAAGGGATATAAAGAAGGGTGCAAAAATCAACGTCGGGGCACCTCATATACCATGACTACTCCCTCCTATACATTATATACTACGTATGGGCTTCCCCTTATCTAGCTACCCCTATGCCCCATTATGTGGCCCAGGGCTGCCCCTCTCATTCCCTATTCCATATCACCTATTTGTCACTTGCCACCCCCATTAGAAGGATGTACCTTGGACATACTATTCCCTCTAAGGGCTGAAACCATGTAATAAGGTACTTGGCTAACCCCCTTTGGAGCTTGGAGACACTAGCACATGCCAAAGGCCACTATAGAAGGGCATGCCATTATGAAGTGCCCACTTTGCTATTCATGATTTGTAAGCTCTTTTACCTGATTATTCTAATGAATGATTGTATTGGAAGCCTAGGGGATACATCATATCTTCTGCAGGATTGCTGGTGGTTGACGTTTGGGTTTGGCTTCCCTATATGGGATCCTGACCCCAAAAGGTCCACATTGGCACATGTAGGGTGTGCTAGAGATCCATGGGCCTCCATAGCAACAAACAACACTCCACAAATCTTCATGGGTGTTCACAGACTACTAAATGATGGTGACATGATTGGTACACTATGCCCAACAGGCCCCCACAAGAGCCCCACACTCTTGGCAGGTGTCCCAACACTTGTACGATGTTATGGCAACATTCATTCCACCACTTGGACCATTGCGGAGGATCTACATGCATCTCCAATTCATATGGAGACCCATGGAGTCATTGATGTGTCTTTAGACCCACTGAGAGCACGAAATGTCTTCTACTTGGAAAACAAGGGGCCACCCCCTTGTCCATCATATTATGATGAATTTATTCCTCAATATGGCACTTCAGGATGTTATTGAGCCTTTGAAGGGCCCTACGACATGCACATATCATTATTTGGCCCCTTGTGTTGGGCATGGAATCCCCCCACAACATGTTCTGGGGCTCAAAGCCCAAGTTTTGAGGAATATTATTGTAAAGCTCCGCGAATTGTGGGTGCGAAGAGCAAATTGTATGTTAGAGTCATAGTGCTGTCCACCCTAAGTTTTGAATGTAGTGTCAGCCTACCCATGGTCTGCGGACAATGGAATTGTATAAATAGAGCGAGGCTCTAAGTTGTAAAGTAGAGAAGAAAAGAAGAATTGAATGAATTGATGGAATCTGATGGTTAGCGAAGTGTAGAGGAAAAGTCTAAGTGTCTTGGGTCATAGTAGTAGGAAGAGGCTCTCTAGCTGAGTGCGCAGAGGCCTAGTAGAGTCTGCAGCTAAGTGCGCGGAGGCCTAGTAGAGTCTGCATCTGAGTGTGTAGTCCCCTGCATCTGAGTGTGCAAGGTAGAGTCAAGTCTGTAACCAAAGGAAGAGAATAATAAAGAGAAGTTTTGTTACCAATTCTATGTATCTGTTCTAAGTTATTACATGTTTGATGTTACTTTCACTTATACTGTTTAGTTATTACACGCACTTGTATTGTGAATATTGTTAAGTATAACTAAAAGCGTACAAACAAGTTAAGTAAATCAACTAATATCGGACTGCGAGTAGGGACTTGGATAATAGCATTGTTCGGCCCCTGAATAGGGTTGTGCAAAGGCAACATCTCAGGCTGCGAGGTACAGTTAACTGTGCTTAGCGACGTGCACGCTGGATCGAACCGTGGACCACTTTAAATCATCAGACATCCCCAGGGTGCGGAAACCTGGTTCTAGCACCCTCCCATACTACTTCAGGTGAGACCTTAGTCTGCGCTCCATGGACTATTGCCGAAAGGGCCAGTAGTACCGGGATTTGTTTGGCTAAATCACTTCTGAACCTGGGTCAGGCCCCACCAAGCCAACAAATGGTTTCGTTGCCAAGACCAGGATCTGCATAAGAGATGTCTGATGTCGTGTCACTAGAATCCGACCAAGAAAGAAATTGAAAAGTCGCTGGACAGAAAAATTCACGAGTTTGCAGCGCAGGAAAACAGGAATCTACAATTATCAAAGGAACAGTGGTTAGAGCACTATGTGTATATGGAAATCCACGAGATTTTCTTTGCATCCTTCCCTTTTGAGTTGTATGAGTGGATCGCGAATCTAGCAGACAGTCAAGGGAGGTGTAGGCTCGACAAACCAATTGTGTGGACTCTAGAATTGGTGTGTAGACTAGAAGCATTGGAAGATAAGATCGTGCGTGCTATGGACCATTGGATCAATCGGATTATAGGAGGGTTCATCACTGAGTTCACGATAGACACATCAATGAGCTACAGCGAGGCAGAATGACGTTTCCTGAAAGGACCGCGAGGTAAGTACATTAAATATTTGAATACTTGGATTAAAATTCTATTGTGCGAAAAGCGGGTTATGCAAATAAATTAATGTTTGGGACTACGCGAAGTGGGAAGATCTATAGAAATGGAAGTAGCGAAGAATTAGAGACTAGTCCCTTGATTTCACCCTCACAAGAGAGTGAGGAGGAGCTCGCGAAAGTTTCTTCGAGAAGAGCGATCAGTCTGATAAGGCAGCGAATTCCGCACATACCACCCTCACCTACACCACCACCGGTTTCACCATCATCACCTCCATCTCCGCCCACACCACCTTCGCCACCCACCCAGTTCAGTATGGCGAGCGCAATAAAATTATCGGTATTCAAAGGAGTAGGAAACGAAGATCCGGACCAATTTTGGTTCGTAGTAAAGGCAGTATGGGAAGCGCACGGAGTCGCAGATGACAACATAAAGAAGGCAAAACTAGTGAGCACGTTACAGGACCGTGCACTGACGTGGTACATTAAACACTCTAATGACAATCCAAACGTAGGGATCATAGAAATTCAAGCTGCGCTGAACAGGGAGTTTAGTAGGCGAAAAATGAAGATGCAGTCGATTATTGGGTTTAAGGAGATCGCAATGCTTCCAGGTGAGACTCCATGGGAACTGGATCAGAGGTTGAAGGGAATGATTCGTGAAGCCAACATGACCTTGTCGAATGCACAACACTGCGCATGGTTTGTAGCATCCCTAACATTGCATTTGAGGACGGCGCTGCCGCAGTAGAAGTTATCCACCTAGGCCGAAGCATTGGAGATTGCAATGAGACTGCATGAAACCCCTATACAAGATCTTGGCCTGGGAGTTCAAAAAATCCACGTGCAACTGAAAAATTTATGTGTCGAAATGCAGAGTCTAAAACAGGACAGGACAACTCGCCTCGAGGTGCGCAAGGAGGTATGGTGCATCAAATGCAAGGGATAGGGACATGACAAAGATCACTGTCCAGTCTTCGTGAACTATTTGGTGGTAGGAGGGCCGATGCCATTAAGAATGGAGGCACAAGCAGGGTCGAGCGTGGCGCCTGCATTATGGTGTGCGATCTGTCAAATAGGAGGAAAACATGCTACGGGCAATTGTCATCTCTTACAGAAGTATACACAGACATCCCAACAATTGTTCTGTAATTTCTGCAAGTCGATAGGCCATGAAGAGCACACCTACAGAAGTTATGAGCTAATTATGGATCGAACCCCTACCTACAGGGTGCAGACTGAAACACGAGCCCTCGATCAAAATGCAGGAATGACGTGCGCTGGATTTCAGGGGCGCGACTGAGGTCGAGGTGGAATGGGCCCAGGAAGAGGTCACAGACAGCTGATTTGTTACAATTGTGAAGGGCCAGGACATTATTCCCGCGATTGTACAAATTCGACAAGAGCATCATGTTTATATTGTACTCAATTCGACCATGAGACAGAGGATTTCCCTACCCTGATAGCGAGGCTGCGCGATAAGGGAATAATCCAGCCTCCCCCAACTCAGAATCTACAAATGATGAGGGCTGAGCTGTGCGAAGAGGATCCAAATGTGAACATTGTGCTTCGGAGCAGTATCAAAACAGGAGATGACAAAGGTAAGCAGTCTGAAGAAAGTGCGTGGGTTCGCAAGGCTCCTACAAAGGAACCTAAATTTGATTTGGAGCATGCGAAGGAGACATTCATGGAAGCTAAGAAGAGCTTCATGGAGGCCTCCACTTCAGGTAGTAAGGATCAACTAGAACTGGAGATGGATCCTTCAATGCTCACTACCTTTCTGGAGACATGTATGAAGCTACTACGGGACAATAGGGCTGTGAAGAGACTGCAGGAACTTATCACTAGGTGCGCTGGGTCAGGAGAGCCACACGTAGTATGAAAGCTCGGAAAACATACATCACGAACAAGAAGGGGAATGAAGTTGACTGCGCAAATCAGAGAGTATGAAATGAATCAAGTAATTTTGGATCTAGGATCGACTGCGAATGTACTGCCAAAGCAGACATGGGAACGCATGGGCAGGCTCACGTTGCAGTGGTCTCCTATTCAATTGCGAATGGCGAACCAACAAAAGATCTTACCCATGGGAAGATTGCAAGGAGTAACGGTCGATATTGAAGGCGTGAGCGCGCTGGCGGATTTCAGAGTGATAGAGACTATCCCGCACTACTGGGCATAGACTGGGCCACTGATATGAACAGGGTCATAAACCTGAAGAAGCGCAAAATGCTTTTTGAAAAAAAGTCACTACGCGTAGTAGTACCACTAGATCCTGCCAAAGGAGCGTGATATATAGAATGGTGCGCGATGATGATAGTGATGACGATCTCAATTTTATCTACAAGATAACCACGCGAGAGCAGCATTGGGTGAATCCAACATCAGATGGTAGGATTTCATGGCAGCACGATAGCTCTTGCACTTCTGATTCAGATGAGGAAGTAGAATGATGACAAAACCAGTTACACGAGGTAACCATGATAAATTGCAATATGATGATAAGGTCATTACGCTCTGTAGCAACAGAGGCAAGGGATTTTCCCATGTATGACAGATTGACATCAGTGGAGGAATTCCTGAACAAATTTGAAAGCGAAGTACCAGAACAACAATGGTTTGATGCTCTGAAATGGGCACTGCGCGCTACGCCCGCAAGGTGGTGGGGTACGCACCAGCAGAGTTTCGGGGATTGGCGCCACTGTAGAAAGGTGATGCTTACATGATTTGGAAAACCTCAGCTACGGACAAGAGCCAGTTTTTAGGGGGGAAACAACTTTTGCGCCAACCTTTCTAGATGGATACAGTTGTATGGTACGCAGCCCGCACCAACGCACACCGCTCTCCTAATAGAAAATAGGAACAAAACGCAGAAGTAGCAAAGACGAAGTGCACCAAGGATTATCAGCGGGGAAGCCTTTGACAAGGTGTGCGAAGTGCTGAACAGGGTCCACCATGTGAAACACACTGACTGGGACCTGCATGTACCAGCAGTTCGATGGGCCTATAGGACCATGTGCAAAACCCTGACCGTGAGAGAAATTCCAAAGCCGCGGTATGAAGTAGGGTGTTGGGTGTAGGAATTACACTTAAGCAAACTCCTCAACACTTAAATTGTCAACCCGGGGGATTCCTAAACTTAGAGATGAAGAATAGGCAATGCCATAGATGGTATGAATATTTCTAATGTCAATCCCTACTTTCTTTAAAGGAAAGATTGCAGAATCAAACTAAAGAGAGAAAAAGGCAACTCGAACCATCAAAATAATCTAAGACTGGAACAAGGAAGAATGCATTTGCAAAAGAGATTTAGAAAGAAAGGGGCAATCACTCTAGCTAACTATTGATCAACTACTGAGTGTGTGTTTTTCTTTAGCAGAGACACTTTAGCAGTCTCATCAGATGGGCCCTTCAAACCTGCTTATGTAGAGATTTCCTTCTTGCACTAATATATCATGCACTATCGCAGTCGGCTTGCACTAGTGTAGGAACATAGATTTTATGCAGAGGGTATACATGGTGTCTGTACTAAAAGCATTTTTCTTCTTGCAAGAGCTTGAACTTTTTCAGGTTCAGAGCACTCAGATCCCGTGGCAAGAAACTAGTTCTTGCACCAGATCAGAACTTCTTGCACTTGGCGTTTAATTCTTGAAATAAGTGCTTAGTTACTGTAAGTGTTATTATACTGCGAAATCGAATTGCACACATACAAATGAATGTTTCTGATTTTAATAGAATGCATAAGTAAAGAACCAATCCATATAATTTATCGTGTCATACAGTATTGAATAAAAGCATGAAAGATGTTGGAAGTAAACTAAAAAGGCTTACTGCATCACACCAACGTGCACTGGGGCAGGTTCATTTCTACCGCTTGGACCAGGCGGGGAAAGCCAAATCAAACATAATTGCAGAAAATGAATAGCACACCAACGTGCACAGGTGCAGGTTTATTTCTCCTGCTTGGACTAGGTGGGGAAAACCAATCCAAAATCAAGTGCAGGAAAATGAATAGCACACCAACGTGCACTGGTGCAGGTGTATTTCTCCTGCTTGGACCAGGCGGGGAAACCAATCCGAAATCAGGTGCAGGAAAATGAATTTTAACTACTTCACGCTGTGGATCCGCTTTCACTCAAACAGGAATACATGTGCTGTAAATTAAATCACACTTGGCAATATAAACATAAATTACAAGAACAGAAAATAGGGTAAACGTGTTGGGTTGGTTGGGCCCTAGCCAACCAGCGCGTTTCCCTTTCAAATAGAAACGTTGCTCAACACTTTATCTATTCATCAGCTTTTAAACACAGAAATACGATTTATGAAACATAAGGCGGAGCTCCCTTCTTATTAATTCATAGAGGCAAATACATGCGTGAATACATAGTCCAGCCCAGATTTGGGCGATAACAAAATACAAGCTTGTTACCGCCTCCCTGGTCATATCTATGTTCTATAAAAACTTCTATCAAAAAAATATCCCGTGCTATTTACATTCCTCGTTATATAGATCCTTGGCCGAAGGCCAAAATGATCGTTTAACCAATTACATAACCGATATGCAGAATTTAGCTTTCAGCCTTCAAAATTAGGCAGTTTAACAAAACTGGCCGTAGCCAATCTCTAGTTGTTCGTTCTTCATAAGTTCGATCTTGACTGCCTTTGGATTGCCTTGCTGTCGTGGCTGGAGCTTGGCTGCCTTCAGATCTATCCTGCTGTCATGGCTGAAGCTCAGCTGCCTTCAGATCTATCCTGCTGTTGTGGCTGAAGCTGCGCAAAATGAGGCGATGATCAAGGAGGTCCGGATCTGCTGCAAGGATTCATTGTGCTGGCACCGGTGCAAGATCCGATCCTGCACTAGGATCAGCGGTCATGGTAAGCACTTGAATACCAAATAAACATTGGAGATATCGATAAGTTACAAGAGTGATTATAAGCAAGAAATCATGTAATAAATAATTAATTAATGCTAAGTTAAGTTAAAAATATGAAATATAAAGTTCATGCGAAATATGTCATCGTTCTTGGACTAGTGCAAGATGAGGGTGTATAAGAGAGGTAAAACAACGGTCAATGGTTATAATCTAGGAAGGGAAAAATGGTCAAAAGAGAGCAAATTAGGGGGCTAACATCCTCCCATCCCTAAACTGTTGTGTGTCCTCACACAACTCTTTACCTCTGAAGAAAACTTCAAAACTTTGAGCTTTCTAGCTCAATCCTGCTCTGGCATACTGTCATCAGCCTGTAATGTTTCAGACTTCTTCTTTCTAATGTTCTTTAACTTCTTTGTCACCTTTTTAAGTCGCCTGAAACATTGCGCAGCTCGGTACTTCCAGAATTTAACTTCTCTTTTCCTTTTCTGAATCTCTGCTGTCAGTTCTCCTCTACTCTATTCTTTATCCTCCTGCGCTTTGGCTACAAGTTGCTCTAAGTTCTGCACTTGAAGCTCTAATTCAACTACCTGAGCAGCAAGACTTACCGAATCTTTTTCCTTTTCTGTCTCGGCAGGAGCTGTGTCTTCCTCAGGGACTTGCATATCCACCATGGTTACATCAGGAAACTCTTCTCCCTCTGGTCCTTCTTCTTCTGGTTATTTCTCCTTTGGTTCTTCTTCTTTTGGTTCTTCCTCCTCTAGTTCTTCTTCTTCTGGTTCTTCCTCCTCTAGTTCTTCTTCTCCTGCTTCTCCTTCTTCTGTGGATTCTTCTCCTCCTGCTTCTTCTTCTTCTTCTGCTTCTTCTTCTGTGGGTTTTGCCTCTTCTTTTTCGGATTCTACCTTTTCTTCTTCGGATTCTACCTCTTCTTCTTCGGATTCTTCTCCTCCTACTTCTTCTTCTTCTGTTTCTTTGTCGTCTAGTTATTCTCCTCCTGTCTCTTCTTCTTCTTCTATGTTTTCTGCTTCTTTCTTCGGTTCTTCTTCTCACACTGGTGCTTCTTCTTGTACTGGTGCAGGAGGGGATTCCACGCCCTGTGGGGTCTGTGGTTCTTTGCTTGCATTAGAAACTTTATTCTTTTTCTGGGGATTTTTGATAAAATCAGCCAACAGAGCATCGTCCTCGACCTCTGCAAACTTTGCTGTGTCTGCAAGGACTAACAGGTTGTCATTCTCGGGCGTAGAAGGTGTCTCTTCAACTGGTGCATTAGCTGTCTTCTTATTTGAAGACGAGGCCTTTTCTGCTTTTTCAAACCGTTTCCTTTTTGCACTGGTGCAAGAAGGACTTCCCTTTTAATTTTTGCTCAGGCCCTTACTTGTGCTGGCAGGGTCCTCTAGCTCCTTTCCAGCGGCTGTCCCTTTGTGCAGCTATTTTAACAATGCATCCCATGTCATACACTTAACTTCTAGTTGTTTCAGGACCAAAATTTTTATTAGGCTGTGGTGATATAGCCTTGTGTCGGCCTGGTCTGCCCTTCTGTCCTGTACGCTTTTAGCCATTTTCTCTAAGCTCTTAAGCAGGAAATAGGGGAAATTCATCCTCCACTGGACGTGCTAGCCGGCTTCAAAATGTTGCAGCATTCTAAAAAGGTATACCAAGGTGCGGGTGTATCTTCCCTCGCAAGTCACAAACTTTTGTAAGATGAAAAGGAGGTCTTTACACTGTCCTAGCAGGGCATTGCGTGGAACTCCTACCTTCCATTCTACCTTTATCTTCTTATCAACGACGAAATGCTGCCAGCGCTTCCTTTCTAGCTTATGATTTTTAAACCACTGTTTGCCAGTGTTCTCCAATCCTGTTGCTGCTGCTATGAATTCCTCTGTGACTTTGAATTTGAGAGGCCCAATTTTCACTCGGCTGTTTCTGAAACTTCTTGCAAACTGTAAAGCCACTTCTTTATCATGCCCATCAAACTTCTGCAGGAACTGTAGAAAACCCGAGTCTCGCAATAGTGCAAGACTATTGCGATACTTGGCAGTTTGCTCTACTTTGCTGAGAGACGAGGGTTCGTTCCGAACAGGCGGCATCGCTGCTTAACGACTATGAACAGTTAAGAATTCTACATGCAATACTGGGGAAATCGGCTCTTAAAATAGAGACCCAATTGTCCACCATCCTTTCCGCCTTATCACCCGTTCGTTCACCGTAGATGCACAAAAACTTTGAGGTCAGGCCGGATTGGTACTTGTGGCGGTGGTTTAACGGCTAGGTGAGGTAATCATTATGAGTGAAGGACGTTTAGGATTATAGTGAAGAGGGGTAATTATGTCCAAGAAACAGTTAAAAAATTTCCGCATTCCTTCATAATTCAAAAAAAAGAACTTAGCATTCATTAAAAAATATCATGATTTCTAACTTAAAAAAAACACCTTGTACTTTAAATAATTTTCTCCTAGTTAGTATGATAGCATAAGTACTTTGTCAGTTATGTGAAAGGACTTCATATAAATTTTCATGATGACCACTTTCCTATGTCGCATGCTATGAAAGGAGTAACTTGTACTATGTTGCTGACGAGGTGCATGCTTGCACTGATATGCTTGCACCGCTTAAATTATACTATTCTGCTGGTACCTTCTGCTTACTTTATCATATAGGACAACATGCTTGCATTAGTGCAAGCATAATATCTAAAAACAGAGAATTTAAATAATATAGGTTGGATTTTCACATGACTTCCTCAACTTATACTGGAAATTTGCTTCGCCCTTTCTTGATGCTTCAGAGCATATCCTTTTGCTCTTTGTGTGCGAGATCCTGCAATAAATTCATGAGGGAATAAAGAAGTGGGAAAGGGGAATTTTTAGAATGGGAAGGAATTCTGTTACAGGGATTCCAGGAAAAGTACCAAAAGAGGGAATAAATAGAAGTGGGATAGGGAAAAAATTTCAAGGGTAAAGTGGGATTTCTTCGAAGCGGACAGGGTAAATTTAGAAGAATGTGGGAAGGTTAATCATTCTGGGATTGAAGAAGAAAACTGAGGGAATATTACGAAAGTGGAATATGAAGAAAGGAAGAAAATTTTCTAGAAGGTCTGCCTGCACTAGTGCAAGAAAAAATAACTGTAGCGAAAATTAAGCGTTACTTGAGTAAAAATATCCATGTTAATTACCCCAACTGTATAAAGGTTGGTTCTGCTGAACCTGCTTTTACTTGGTGGTCACTAGCATATCTAAAGATCAAGCAACATTTTCTTTTTATTAGAAATTTTTGATCTTCCTGCCAGCAAGTTGGTTTTCAGGTTGATCCTTCTACAATCATGTCAACGAACTGATTTTCATAATTACAGGAAGATATTTTTTCTTTATTTCTTCTTCTTTTTTTTAAGAAGAAAGAGAATTCATGTTTTCAAAAGGTTGGTATTACCATTCATCACTACCATCCCAAATCGCTGTTGGAATTGTTGTGTAAAATCTTTCCTGGTAGGTGGCTGAAAATATTTCTTTAACCTGTGTCCATTTACCAAGAATAATGAATTTTGTCCATCAATAGTTTTAACTTCTACTGCTCCATTCTCAAATATTCGGATCACTTCATAAGGTCCCATCCAACATGTATGGAATTTCCCTTTAAAGATTTTAAATCTAGAATCATAAAGGAGCACCCAATCACCTGGTTGGAATTTATTTTTCTGAATAGACTTGTCATGCCACCTTTTGCTTTGCTGCTGAATTAGTATGTTATGCTGAACAACATCCCTACGAAATTCATCTAACTCATTTAATTGGAGGAGACGTTGTTGTTGTGCCTCAGAGAGATCTAGTCCCAACTGAACTGCAGTTCTCAAAGTTTTGATCTGGAATTCAATTGGTAACAGAACCTGTTTTCCATATACCAACTCATATGGTGTATGTCCCGTGCTATTCCTCCAAGTGGTTTTGTATGCCCACAAAGCCTCTGGTAATCGTTCAGCCCAGTCCTTCCAATGCATATTTATTGTCTTTGTCAAAATGGACTCGATCACTTTGTTCATGGATTCCACCTGGCCATTTGCTTGCGGGTGATACGGCGTGGATTTCCTGTGCCGAATCTTATATTGCTCCATCACACCCTGTACTAGATTAGAAATAAACTGCGGACCATTGTGAGAAAAAAATTCTCTAGGCACACCAAATCTAGTAAAGATTTTAGTAAAAATAAATTCAACAACAACTTTTTCTGTAGCAAAAGAAACAACTTTAGCTTCTACCCATTTCGTAACAAAATTTGTACAAACCAAGATATGATTTTTACTTAATGATGTTGGATTTATTGGCCCTATAAAATCATTGGCCATTTTTCAAATGGATCAATCATAACTTGGGGGCATAAAGTCATTTCATTGGTTTGATTAAGCTGGCCCATTCACTGACAGCTATCACAATGCCTGACATACTGTTTGGCATCCTTAAACAAGGAAGGCCAAAAGTAACCAACACGCAATAATTTATATGTAGTCCGCTTATCAGCGAAGTGGCCTCCACAAGGTTCATCATGAGCAGATTTCAATATGTCAAACACTTCCTCCTCTCTTACACACCTACGGATAATCGGATCTGGACCAGTGTAAAAGAGATCTCCTTGAATCCAGGACTATGCAACACTTTTCTGAACAATAATCTGCTTTTCACGAGCGGACACGTGGGGTGGTGTTTTCCCAGTAACCAAGTAATTAGCAATGTCAGAAAACCACGGGGAATCTGTTGACATAGAAAAAAGATGTTCATCCGGAAAATCATCATTAACAGGAGTTGCTTCACCATGATTATCTAATCTAGAAATAAAATCTGCTACAACATTAGATTTTCCTGGTCTATCAACAATAGTAATATTAAATTCTTGCAACAATAGTAACCACCTAGTCACTCTACCACTAGTTAATGGTTTATTCATCAAATATTTAATCGTGGAATGATCAATATGTAAAAATACTTCATATCCTGTAATATAGTGCCTGAACTTATTAATTGCAAAAAATACAGCTAAAAACTTTTTTTCTGTAACTGTATAATTTAATTCAGCGGAAGACAAATTCTTACTAATATAATAAATAGCATAGGATTGTTTATTTTCCTCTTGTCCTAAAGTTGTGCCAATAGCCAAATCTGAAGCATCAGAGGAAATATGAAAAGGCAGAGACTAGTTAGGACCTCTTAAAACTGGTGCATGTACTAACTTTTCCTTCAATGTTTCAAAAGACTGTTGGCAAGCTGTGGTCCAAGAAAATTCACTATCCTTAGCTAGAAGTCGGAAAAGAGGAGCAGCTATCTTAGAAAAAATTTCAATGAATCTCCTATAGTAACCAGCATGTCCTAAAAAACCTCTTACTTCCCTTTGAGTTTTGGGTGCAGGAAGATGCAAAATGATTTCAATCTTTGCTGGATCAACTTGGATACCTTTAGCAGAAATCAAATGGCCAAGTACCACTCCCGCTTTGCACGTTAATCTACATTTCTTGTCATTCAAGGCAAAATGCGCTTCTTGACAATGAAGAAGTACTTTTTCCAGATTTTTGAGAGCTTCCTGAAAAGAATCACCAAACACAGAAAAGGCATCCATATAAATTTATACAAATTCTAGATCAATAAAAATAGCCAGGACTGCCCTTTGAAAGGTAGCTGGGGTATTACATAAACCAAAGGGGAGAACTTTATAAGCAAATGTACCCCATGGACATGTAAAAGTAGTTTTATCCTGATCTTGGGGTGCAATCTGTATCTGGGTATAACCACTGAAGCCATCCAAAAAGGAAAAATATTTCTTTCCTGCAAGGGTATCAAGAACTTGGTCAATGAAAGGGAGAGGGAAGTAATCTTTGAGAGTGGCTTTGTTTAATTCTTGATAATCAATACAAATACGCCATATTCCATCTTTCTTAGGTACTAGCACTAATGGAGAGACCCATTGAATATCGGAAATAGGATAGATAAAACCAGCATCCAAGAGTTTATGTACTTCTTCCTTCACAATATCTCTTAGAGCTGGATTCATTCGGCTTTGGGTTTGTCGGACAGGTCGGGCTCCTTCCTAAATATAGATATGATGTGTACAAGTTTCGGGGGGAATACCTTTCATATCTTCATAGCCCCATGCAAAGGCACTAAGACGGTTTTGCAACAAATTCAAGAGCTGCTCTCGCTGAGATGAGTCCAAATCTGAACTAATATACAAGGATTTACCGGGGCTAACCTCAACAAGAGTAGTATCAGGCTCAGGAGTACTCAAGGGGGTGGTCAAATACAATGGTAGAGAAGAATGAGAATCATGGTTATCTTGAAAATCTAGGCTGAAGATCTGGCTCAACAGCTCAAAATTAGGCATAGTGTCTAGATTATTTAGCAAATCTTGAATCTCACCTTCTTGTGAAGACCCAGAATGTTGATGGATAAAGGAAATGGGCTGAGTCTCCTCATCACTGCTCTGATCTAACCATAAAGTATCTCGATGGTCCTGAATGGATCTGGCAGGGGGGTATAAGGTAACTTTCTTCCTAGAATCTCCATGTGAAATATACATATCACTAGAGTGACATCCAATATATGCATCAGCTGTAGCAAGCCATGGTCAACCCAAGATCAAGGGATTTCCTCCTACTGGGTTCTTTGGCTGAACCACAATGAAATTAGTATGATATTCCCAAGAATATAATGAGATGATCACATCATCCAATACTCCTTCTGGCTTAATTTTAGATCTATCTGCTAATTCAAGCACAGTGGGAGTAGGGCGAAGATGAGATAACTTAAGTTGATCCATGGTTTTCTTAGTCATGACATTAATGGCTGCCCTCAGGTCTATAAGAACATTAAAGACAAGGATATTACCAATATGAACTGAGACAACAGGGTTTCCGGGATCAGTATATTTTTCCATAGACACAATTCCCGTCATCAACTCTGCTGCCCTACCAACAAATTGAATGGTTTGGGGTTCCAATCTCTTCCTCCCGGGTTTCTTGAGACAAAGTTCCTTAATAATATTGGTACAAATAGGGATCTCTTTAATGGCTTGGAGCAAAGGTATCTTAATGAAAAGATTCCGAAGCTCCGATGCCAAGCTAGTCTCAGAAATAGGCTCACTTCTTTCCATTACTAGCCTCTCTGGGAAGGGAGGCTAGTTGGAAGAAGATGGCAAGGATTTAGAGGGTAAGGGTTTCTTAGTGACAGCTTTCAGAGAATGATTAAGAGTTTCCTCTTCTTCTTTCTCTTCAACAATCACTCTAGGTTGCTTCTGATTTTCTGATGTTACAGTCCTTCCCGATCTTAATTGAATATCATGAACCCCAACTGGAATAGACTGGTACTCGAATAAAGGTGGGTTTGTTACATAGATCATTTGCACTACTTTATTATTGTTAGGATTGGGAATAGGTTGAGCAGGCAACTTAGGAGGTCGAAAAGATGGAGGTAAAGGTAATGGTGGAGTAGATTGACTCGGAGGTTGAGGCATTGGATAATGTGCATGTGTAGATGGATATGATTGCATGGGTGGCTGGTAGGAATATGGAGAATGAGTTGGCCCTCTCCAACCTTGTTGCCATGGTTGAGAAGGTTGCCCATGCTGATATTGGTTCCCATACTGCCACTGCTGATTAGTGTTAGGATAAGAATATACATGTGAATTATAACCAAAATAGTGTGGAGAAAATTCAAGAGCCATACCTGCACCTACCTGAGGCCAATTTCTTTTTACTCTCATAACATACAAGTATTTAGATTCAGGTTGTCCCCCTGTAAATACAGCTTTAAGTCCTGGTATAGAGGGCATTTTTCTGTGATATGGTCTTCTGCACAAATAACACACTTATTAGTTTCTTTCAAATTAAGAGGACATTCTTTAGGACGATGTCTGTCTCTACATTTAGGAAAAAAAATAATTAATGACTCTTGTTCTTTCATGAGTTTTTTCTAAAACTTTAAAGAGTCCAACTGTTTGGTAACAATATTCATTATATCAATTTTCATGTTTTCCATTTTATTTTCTAGTCCAATAATCATAGCATCAGTAGATTCGATTTTTCTATTTCTATTTCGAGTTCCTCTACCAGATCTATACTGATTTCTTGAAAATCTCCTGCATAATTCACAAATTTGTTCAAAAGTTTGCTGAGAAATATCACCTTGTCCTAATAGATTTAAATTATTTCTAGCATTATCAGTAAGTCCTCTTAAGAAAAAGGTTCTAATAGTACTGGAATCAAGCTTAAGTTTTGACCTTTGTAAAATATACAGAAATCTTTCTAGATAGTCTTCAAGAGTTTCATCATCATCATGTATGATTGTAAAAATCTCATCCTGCATGTCCCGAGTTTTGGAATATTCTTTATATTTAGATAAAAACACTCTCTTCATCTAATCCCAAGATGCTATATGGTTTTCTCCTAACCCCATTAACCAACGTAAAGCTGAGTCCTTGAGAGTAACAAGAAATAATCTTAGCTTTTGAGCATCAGTTGAATAATCATAACTTCTACACAAAATATCAAACTCGAATAAAAAAGAGTCAGGATCTTCATGAAATTTACCATGGAAATGAGGGAGAGCTGATGGTGGAATATTCTTCATCTGCGCCACAGTATCAGGGTCCACAATTGGAAACACAAAAGTGGATTGTTCCCCACTTACCTGGTTTTCATCAGTCCTTTCCCCATGATCTTCATGGTCTGCCATTGTTTCCCTTTTTCTCCCAACAGATTGAACCACACCTGAGCTGTTGTCACCAAAATCCAGGTGGACTGTTCCTGCATGATGGGTTTGAATTGGATTGGGCTTCCTGCTCACAGAAGGAGACCCAATATGAGAATTGTTTTCAGAATTCTTTCAGCCCTTAGTGGGCTTTGAACCCCTACCTTTTCTAGGCATTCATTTCAAAAAAGAAAAAAATAACAAACAACTTCTAATAAAGAGTGCTGTTAAAAATTAATCAACACCAGTAAAATTCCTTCAAAGAAGTTTTTCCTGCGAAAAAATAAAGGAAAAATTACCTCTATTGTATAATCATAAAATTCTTACCAAATCAAATCGCCTCTCCGGCAATGACGCCAAAATGTTGGGAGTAGGAATTACATTTAAGCAAACTCCTCAACACTTAAATTGTCAAGCCGGGGGATCCGTAAACTTAGAGATGAAGTACAGGCAATGCCATAGATGGTATGAATATTTCTAATGTCAATCCCTACTTTCTTTAAAGGAAAGATTGCACAATCAAACTAAATAGAGAAAAAGGCAACTCGAACCATCAAAACAATCTAAGACTGGAACAAGGAAGAATGCATTTGCAAAAGAGATTTAGAAATAAAGGGGCAATCACTCTAGCTAACTATTGATCAACTACTGAGTGTGTGTTTTTCTTTAGCAGAGACACTTTAGCAGTCTCATCAGATGGGCCCTTCAAACCTGCTTATGTAGAGATTTCCTTCTTGCACTAATCTATCCTGTACTATCGCAGTCAGCTTGCATTAGTGCAGGAACAAAGATTTTATGTAGAGAGTATAAATGGTGTCTGTACTAAAAGCATTTGCTTCCTGAAAGAGCTTGAACTTTTTTAGGTTTAGAGCACTCAGATCCTGTGGCAAGAAGCTAGTTCTTGCACCAGAGCAGAGCTTCTTGCACTTGGCGTTTAATTCTTGAAATAAGTGCTTAGTTACTGCAAGTGTTATTATACTGTGAAATCAAATTGCACACATAAAAATGAATGTTTCCGATTTTAACATAATGCATAAATAAAGAAACAATCCATACAATTTATCCTGTCATACAGTATATGAATGAAAGAAATAAAGCTGTTGGAAGTAAACTAAAAAGGCTTACTGCATCACACCAACGTGCATAGGTGTAGGTTCATTTCTCCTGCTTGGACCAGGTGGGGAAATCCAAATTAAACAGAACTAAATAAAATGAATAGCACACCAACATACACTGGTGCAAGTTTATTTCTCTTGCTTGGACCAGACGGGGAAAACCAATCCGAAATCAAGTGCAGGAAAATGAATAGCACAACAACGTGCACTAGTGCAGGTGTATTTCTCCTGCTTGGACCAGGCAGGGAAACCAATCCGAAATCAGGTGCAAGAAAATGAATTTTAACTACTTCATGCTGCGGATCTGCTTTCACTCAAACAGGAATACATGTGCTGTAAATTAAATCACACTTGGCAGTATAAACATAAATTACAAGAATGGAAAATAGGGTAAACGTGCTGGGTTGGCTGGGCCCTAGCCAACCAGCATGTTTCCCTTTCAAATAGAAATACTGCTCAACACTTTATCTATTCATCCACATTTAAACATAGAAATACGATTTATGCAACATAAGGCGGAGATCCCTTATTATTAATTCATAGAGGCAAATACATGCGTGAATACATAGTCCAGCCCAGATTTGGGCGATAACATAATACAAGCCTGTTACCGCCTCCTTGGTTATATCTATGTTCTATACAAACTTATGTCAAAAATATCTCATCCTATTTACATTCCTCATTATATAGATCCTTGGCCGAAGGCCAAAAGGATCGTTTAACCAATTACGTAACCGATATGCAGAATTTAGCTTTCGGCCTTCAAAATTAGGCAGTTTAACAAAACTGGCCGTAGCTAATCTCCAGTTGTTCGTTCTTCATAAGTCTGATCTTGACTGCCTTTGGATTGCCTTGCTGTCATGGCTGGAGCTTGGCTACCTTTAGATCTATCCTGTTGTCGTGGCTGAAGCTCGGCTGCCTTCAGATCTATCCTGCTATCGTGGCTGAAGCTGCACAAAATGAGACGGTGATCAAGGAGGTCTGAATCTGTTGCAAGGATTCATTGTGCTGGCACCGGTGCAAGATCCGATCCTGCACTAAGATCAGCGGTCACAGTAAGCACTTGACTACCAAATAAACATTGGAGATATCGATAAGTTACAAGAGTGATTATAAGCAAGAAACCATGTAATAAATAATTAATTAATGCTAAGTTAAGCTAAAAATATGAAATATAAAGTTCATGCGAAATATGTCATCGTTCTTGGACTAGTGCAAGATGAGGTGTATAAGAGAGGTAAAACAACGTAAATGGTTATAACTTAGGAAGGGAAAAATGGTCAAAAGAGAGCAAATTAGGGGGCTAACACAGGGGCTGTAATCTCTGAAGAGCATGTGAAGCCGAGTCCGCACGTAACAACAACCATAGATTCGACCATGCGCGAAGCTCAAAATGAAGAAATCACACAGCTACGTGAAGCAAAACATATAAGACTTCAGGAAGAAATTTGACGGGGAAATTTTAGACTTCGCAAACTTGAAAAGGACCGGGTATGGCTAAGGAAGAAAGGCGTTTCACTGGATGCAGAGGTCACGCGGTTGGAAAATGAAATAAAAGGAGCATTTCTCGTCAACAGACCAAGGACAACAAGGCAAGGTGCATACGATCATTCTAACAATTTAGAGGACTATCTCCGGGAATTAGTTAGTCTGCTGCAATGGCTAGGACTGCATATCACCAAACGCAGTAACTAGGGAAGCGCATTGCAAATAGTAGAACACGCGGCGCTGATCGCTAGAATGACAGATGAGGATTTTCCACGTACTATGTTGGAGGACGGGATGGAGCCCCGCACAGGTGGTGTGACCACCTAACTAGCCATAGAAAGCATAGTATTAGTGCTCCAAGCAGTTGAAAGGGAGCGTGGGACTACAAATTATTTTTCCTTGGAGTTGTGCACTCTGAGAAGTGCGCACAGGAGTAGTATAATGTCACAGGTTCGCGACCGCACATGAAGGGATGTCCTGCCGCACGGGTTGGATGGGAAGTGACCATTGGTATCACTGTTCATGACATGATGTCTGATTTGAGGCCAAATTGAGCAGGCGGTGGGCATTTAAGATGCGATTTATGGGCAAGATTTGGGAAAATCTGTCGCCAAGAGAGCATTGATGGCCCAAAATTGGGGGAACGGTTGAATTTGAATTCAAAAGGCGCTATAAAACTCAAAGGACTAGCCAATGGACAAAACTTGGTCATTTGAGAATTGAGAAGTTGAGAAAAGCACATAGTGTTGAGAGCCAAGCGCGAATAGAGCCCCTGAGTTCGTGAAAGACAACATATAATGTAGAAATGATGACGGCCACTAAGGATGGGTTGGGCATTGAAGAAGGAACCGCCGGTGAGGCCGTGCAGATCCCCATGGTATAGGATGTTCCCAATGGCGTTGGGGTTGTGATAGGAATCCCCAAATCACCACAGACGCTGAGGCCAAAGAAAGACAAGTAGGCAATGGAACCAATACGCATGTCCCCGAGGAATCTGCGACACAAAAAGTTATCAATGGTAGAAAAATGGAAGGCAGTCACCATTGGAATAGATGAGGAGGAATAAGACCTGCAGGCCCTAATTGCTGCCACAGAAGAAGAAGAAGAAGTGGAGGAAGACATCCAACCATTGCGCTCTACAGCAAAACTGCCCGCGTATGTCCCTCCGCGGAGAGGGAAGACCGAAATACCGAAGGATCTGGATGCAACAAAGAGCGCACTCCAGACCCCGCTCCTCCTCGATGGAATTGTTTTTGAGGGCTCACACCTAGGTCGCGTGCCCACCATGAAATTTGAAGACTGGGACCTCACAGATAGCGAGAAGTTTCTGCACCTAAGACGACAAATTTGATGAAGCAGAATACGGAAGGGGCGGTGATAACATTAGAGCCGCGAAAATGGTTGCATGGTGTGGAAAAAGTCGGGTTGCTGCATTAGTTATGGATACCACATTTCCACCGTGAGCCCATCACCATTTTCGTCATTAGGCAGCGAATCTTCCTGGTGCATGATGG